>JABUQX010003498.1:32500-48066 GCA_015478945.1 Trachelipus rathkii | reverse complement strand
GGCGAAGCCGAAAGCGCGAAGAGCCCCGACTGTCGAATTAACTCTTTTCAAAAATTACGACTCCGACTCCACCCTCTCAAATAAGATTACCGACCTCCGACTTCCACCCTTTTCAAAAATTGCCGACTCGACTCTCTGACTCCACTATCTTTCAAAAACTACCGACTCTCCGACATTCGACTCCACAACCTGCACCAAAGACCAATTTCGGCTGTACCTGTCACTCCCGGTAAATTATTAATTGGAGAAAATGGTTTTCAGGCGCGCTTACTCCCTTGTTCTGGAGAGCCGGTCAAAGGCTTTCTCCAAAACTTCCAAGAAATTTGGTTTCCCAAAAAATCGCCTCGATGCAGGACCCCTTGGTAAAATAGACCATGACATATCCGGGAAGCGTTCTCAACTGGTGGGATGGTTCTTGGTGTCTTTTTTTGACCTTGAAAAGGTACGATACAACCGTGGAGAACTTGGATTTACTCCTTGACTCCCATTCGCTTTTGGTTTCCCGGCGACAATCCTCCTTTATCAAATGCCTTTGTCACACAGATATAACCAGGTTGTGTTGCTTTCCTCTGTTCTATCACGCTCTTTTACTCTGGATGAAGGCGTTCCGCGGGTACTGTGTGTTAAGTTGTTACGTACATTTGCTCTCGGATTTTAATTGATATTGTTACCTCCCCCTCTATTCCAGCGACTGTCAGTTTTTTCTCTCTAATTGCGATGACCCTAGCATTCATACATAAGCGGGCGCCAGGTCTGCCACTTTCCGAACGGGCGAACCTTCAACTAGCCTATTGAAAATAATTAACAATGGGCTTAGCTCCCAATGGTTCCATTTTTCTCCCAACCAAAACCGCTCGCAGTTGCTTTTTAAGGAGAAAAAAGTGGAATCGAAGAACTTGCCACCTTTTCCCAGCGAACCTAACCTTATATGGTTCGCCTATTCTGTTACTTCACAGGTCAAATTTTCTAGGACTCATTCTAGTAATGACCACTTAACAATGCCCCCATACGTACCAAACTCCTGAAAAACAACTTGTCATCGCGCGCTTTGACTATTACGTCACTCGTCCTCAAAATCTTGGGTCCGACTGAGATCGCAAAATCCCTTTTTTACCCGTCTATATTATCCCTTAGCTCGATTCGAAGCCTTTTACTATGGCTGTTGAGTATTATGGTCAGCCTCCCCTACTCTATTATGCCTGTTAGATCCCATCTAAAAACGGCGATCCCGTTATCTCCACTGAAAGCCTTCCGATCGTCTTCCCGGGGTAAGCCTTAAGTTGAAGCCATTGTGATGCCACTCTCTCTCGAAGAGATACATGCATGTGACAAGTATCTTCGTTTTTCAAAACCCAATACCTCTGCCTGACACCATTCTGCAGGAGGTTGCCTCCAGTAATCCGAATACCTAATGTACTTGGCCACATTGGGGCGAACACTGGTTCTATAACGATCCTCTTAATTTTCCTATAACATCCCTTTACAAAAGGTGCGTCCTTTCTCATTACGATAGAAGGATTCCACACCTTGGTTAGGTCTCTCTCCCACCATTTTTTCTCTTGGGCTCTGAACCTTCTCGTCTCCAAATCAAGCCATTCTGCTGCCCTGTTAAAGGCATCGATTCCGGTCTCGATTCCACAGTTCATAATGAGTTTACTCCAGTATTTACTGATGGCTCTCAAACAGGGACGGTGTGGATGCGTCTGACTGGTCTTCTGATCGCACCTTTCCCATACCCCTCCCCCCTCATGCTTCAAATTTTTCACAGCAGAACTATTGGCTTATGAATGATTGCGCTCTCTTCGAATTCTATCAAATACCAAGATCAATCTTATGTTCATTATTATTTAGATTCGCTGATCGCGCGCTACAAGCGCCTTTTTTAAAACTCACTTTATTTTCTAAAAACACAATGGGTATCCACTGCTGTGCCACAATTTCTTCGGCTGCTCCATCCCGTAAGAAAAAAAATTATTTTATGTGGACCCCTTCTCAATGTAAGGGTAACTGGAATGAAAATCGCTGCCAGAAGGCCAAAATGGCCACCCTCAAAATTTCGGAGCTGTTTCATGATAACCTCTCGGATGGCCATTCGGACAAGGACTTCCATTCAAACCGGATTACCTTCCTGCACTCTCCGACGCAAAGGTTTTCGATCTTATTGGCATGAGTGCTGGACGAATGAAAGGCGAGGGTCGAAACTTAGAGAAATATAAAGTCGAACACTGGGGAGTGTTCTTCCTCCCACCGACGAAAACGTTTAAACGAGATGATACTTGCACGTCTCCCCATTGACCACAGCAACATCACTCCATCGCCATACCCAGCAATCTGTTGCCATATCTTCATTGATTGTTCCCAGTTGGACTCTATTCGCCGCCGTCATTTTCCTACTTTATGATACATAACACCTTCCAAAAGATTATCCCATATATGTTATCCGAATCTTCCCTCCCACTTTAGTAGTTACTCATTTTCTTGTTTCTACAAGAAGTAATGTTCTATAATCATGTTGATTTTGTACGTAATATCTAGGACTATAATGAAGGAAGTACATTTTATAGTTTTGTTGTTATTTTTAATTGACTGAATTATTCATTCTTTTATTCAATTTACATTGTAGCTTGAAATATGTATGTTCCAGGACCCACCCATGCGGTGTGATGTTTTTCAACCCAGTGATGGCCCCGCTTTGTGAGCACGTGTGTGGTCTTGTTACACTGACTCGAAAAAAAAAAAAAAAAAAAAAAATATATATATATAATAAATATATATATATATATAATATTATAAATATATATATATATATATAATATAATATATTATAATATATATATATATATATATATATTTAAGTTTGAAAAGGTCAAGGTATGGTGTGGTGTGACGTAATCGGTACCATCTTGAGGGAAACGTTCTGAAAAGACGAGTACGATTTTGGATAATCTGAATGATTGTTTTTAAATGGGGTGAGTTAGGAGCTTCAGATTGATAGTTTTGGGGACCTGAATGGTTATGGTTGGCTAAGTGACAAAAAAAAGGGATGGTTTGTAAAACAGTAGTGGTGGGGTGTACGGTGGCGGGAGAAAATAGAGAATGGTGAGGAAACGTTATATTTCTGTGGTGAAGAAGAGAGGTACTGTTGTTTGATTAATACTTTCTTTAACAACAGGGAGTATCCATAAGTATGTGACTAGAGTTGGTGTAGGTAGAGATGGTATCGAAGCTGAGAGTATAATGATTTTGTGTTGATGAAGAAGAAGAAGTTAAAGTATTGTGTTGGATGTTAAATCAGGTGAGTGTTTTAGGAATGGGATTATCGGATCAGATGTTGTTCTATGTAAAATTAAGTTTAGTGGGGGCGCTTGGATGGAAGGGAAGGTGATACGAAAGGGAAGTAGTAATTAAGAGGAGAGAAGTTAAAGTGAGCAAGACAATAAGGGGAAGTATGTAAGAGCGCTCGCTAGTAAAACGGGTGAAGTGAACAAGTTGATACTAACAAATCTTCTGGCAGCAAATGAAGGAAGCAATTAGTAGTGCAAAGGAAGTATGTGGGATGTCGCTTAAAGTAGGAAGTAAGATGTTAGCAGTGAGTGTGGTAATGAAGAGGTGATATTGAAAGCGGTTAAAGGTAAAAGAAGCGTGGAATTGATGTTGTTTTAATTTACTAAAAGCAAAATGATGATGAAGACTCAAAATAAAGATGCTTGGAATAATTAATAAGGAGGAAGAAAAGAAAAATACTATTTCTAAAAAAGGGGATACGTAGGAGAGAAAACAAGAGGTAAATTAACATTTGGAAGGAGGATGAAGCGGGGACTTACAAGGGAATAGGAAGCCTTCTTCTGGAAGAAGCGGAAAGGGTTAAGAAATTGAGAATAAAGGGGAATTCTGCTAAAAATGAATAGACGATGGTTGCTTTTTAACTGAATGAAATGGTGTAGTGAAGGAGATGTGGAAAGAACACTTCGAAAAATCTGCACAAATAACTTAATGAAAGGTTCGATAGTTGAATGTTGGGTTTGATGGTCGCGAAGAAGGAATAGGTTTGGGATGATGTTATTATAGGAGGATCGGGTAATGGTAGAAGTGAAAAAGTTTTAAGAATGGTATAAAATCTTGCAGGTTATAGATAAATACTGGTGAAATGATCAAGAACGGAGGCGAGATGGTGATTGACTTGATTTGGAAGTTTGTTGTATAAAGCGTTTTATAGAGGGTATAGTTCCAAGGATTGGAGGAGAGCGGTTAATAGTACCCTTATTAAGGGTAAGGGAGATGAAGGGGGAACTGTTAGAAAATAGGGATTAAGTTTAATTTAGGTTGTAGGGAAGGTATAGCTGGTATTTTGGTCGAAAGAGTGCCCCGAGAGTGACTGAAGGACTATTGGTGAAGAACAAGGCCGTTTAGGAGTGGTATACTATCTTGATCTAAGTTTCAATCTTTAATTGAAACAAATGATTGAGAAATGGAAAATGAGGGAGAAGAAGAATAGAATTGTATATAAGGTTTTATGTGGATTTGCAACAGTGCTAGATAGATTAATTAGGGAAGGTTTTATGGCAGGTGTTAGGAGGGATTATGTGGGGTAAGGACGTGGTGTAGGCTTGCGAAGAAGTCAAAAGTATGTTTATGACGATAGTGAAGCGTTGTGTAAGAAAAATGGTGTCAATGTTTGATTGGTTTAGGAGGGGAGAAATTAACGCACCGGAGGGAGTAAGACAGGTTGCTGGTAAGTGTCTCACTTGGTTATTACAATTTGTATATGGATGGGGTTATGAAAAGAATTGAGGTGGGGATGGGATGGCAGGAAATGGTGTGTTTAGAATGGTGGAGAATGGAGATGAGAGGTGGAGGGTGCCCTACTATTATATGCGGATACATATGAAAAGTTGGTTCTGTGAGCGAATCTGAAGAGAGTTTCAAGAGGATTGGTAGAGAGGGGTTTGGCATTCGGTATTGTGTGTAAAAGGAGGGGCTGTTGAAAGTAAACGTTAGGGATTACGAGTAAGGTATGGTTTCGTGAGTGAGGGACACTCCTCAGTGTGAACGTTATGTAGATGAGGTTGAGGCAAGCTGGAAACAAGTGGTAGATTAATATTTTTAGGGTATATGTTGGATGAGAAGGGAACGGACGGTGTGCAGAGTGTAGTAGAGAAAGTTATGTGAATGGCAGGGAAGTGAACTAGTATAGTGTTCTTACGTAGCGGAAGGTGAAATGGTACGCAAGGCTTGAGTGTGCTAGGTCTTACATGAGGGTTATGTTTATGCCGGTGTTAATGTATACAACACACCACAGCTCGGAATTAAGAAATATAGAATCTAAACTTAAATGATTCAGATGGACAAACTTTGGGGTGGTGTGTCCGGTGTGAGAAGAATTGATTAAAATGAAGGAAATGAACGTATTATTAGTGAGCGGTGTTCTCATTTGTTGTTTTTTCGATGTGTGTTGAAGAAAGGAATGAGAAAGAAATAAATGAAAGCTGGATTGTTAGGATGGTTGGTCATATGGAAAGGGTGGATGATATCGGTTGGTTCTTAAGGGGATGTATAGTGGGCGAGTAGATGTGTTGGGAACCGACCGCTGGGAGACCGAGGAAAAAAGTTGGATTGAGGTCGAGTAAACGAATGTTGAAGGAAGAGTGAGTTTTGGTTAGAGGCGGAGAAGAAAGGTGTTAACAGCGGACGGTGATGGCGGGGGTTGTGAGGGTATGGGTTGGTGGCCCACCTGCGGCCAAGGGATGAACCCCCCCCTTACCTTGGACGATCTACCATAGTGAGGGTCCGTCTTGGTCCCATGAAGCTTTAGGGTGATTTTCTGACTGCGATGAGTTCTCACCTAATTAATGGTACTGAGGGGAGCGTAAAGCTGGCCTTTCTTTTCGACTTATGTCAGTTCTTCTACTGCTTTTCTTTTCGATGCTCGTCAACGCGCACCTTACTCCCATTCTGGGAAAAATAGAAGGCAGTAAGAAAAAAAGAATATATTATAATATATATATATATAATATATATATATATAAATATATATATATATTTATATATAAATTAATAAAAATATATAATAATATAATATATTATATATATTTATATATACATATATATAATATTGCCTTTCACCTCCATACACCCAAGTCCCCAACATTATTTCTTTCATTCTTTCTTTATTCTTCCTCACATGATTTGTGGTTGTGGCGTGCGCAATTACACAGAATTCAGAACAAAGTTAAGTGGTTGTAGAAAACAGACGTAAGTCGAAAGGAAACCTCCCTCCCCCTCCAACATCCTTTCTTATGCCCTTACTCATCCCCTCTTTTGGTATCTGTGTTTCTCAATTGTAAAGGGTTTCATCCCTTGTCAGAGGCCCATTCATACTCCTAAAACAAAACTCCGCCATTCATTTCTATTATGCCGCACCATTCTTTTCTCTTGAACCATATTCACATTCCTTTCCTTTAAAACACTCCTTTACCACACCAATCACTTCTTCTTCCTTCTTGAGGTTTTCAGTGGGGTGATCCCAACAAACTCCACTCTATACATCAACTTAACAACGACTATTCCACCTTTCCACATGCCAACTCACTTCTTAATTAGTCTCTCATCTCTCCTTTTTCTTAATATCACGACAGCTCCTACACGCTAATGACACTCTATATTAATCAGTCTTTCTCACACTCTAACATTCTTCTCTAAGATTTATCCATCTCAACCAGTCTGACTCGTACCTTAGATCTATATTTTATTCCACCCAAAGTTTCGTAGTACCCTAAGACTTGTAGCATACCTGTTGCATTTTTTAATGATGGACAACTAACCGCACCACCGCTCACGGGTAGAGCCCCTATTCAAGGGGGTTTTGGGAATGTCACTCGTTTTAACGTGATCTTGGGACGAAGCTAGCCTGATGTGGAAAGAATAAACTCACATTCTCGCCAACTTGGCTAGTGTTTTCGTAACCTGGTGGTCCTGCGCTTTTGTGGCAATCCTCTTCCGCTGAGCCTATTCACACTGTGAAATCAACCGTCACCAAAACCACCTTTCCGGCCCTACTTACCACATTGTACCTTTTTGCAACCGTTCCTTTTTTTTAAAACATCAATGTCAAACCCCTCTACCATCCTCCTCCAAACTTCGGGGGTGTCGAATCTTTTGAACAAGCAAATGCCCAATATCAGCGTGTACAATAAGGCCAGGAACGCTTCCACTCTTCTTCCATTTCTATTCAGCCTAACACCCTTCCCCTTCCACCCCCTTTAATTCTTTCATCACCCCTTCCACTACTTCTTTTCAGTCTTAACACCTCCCCTCCACCCCTTCTTTTAATTCTTTCATCACCCCTTCCACACCTTCTATCAGTCTAACTTATCACCCTCCCCTTCCACCCCTTCTTTTAATTCTTTCATCACCCCATCCATATCCTTCTATCAGTCTAACACCTCCCCTTGCCACCCCTACTTAATTGCTGTTCAATCATCCCATCCATATTCAAATTAAATAGCTGATGAAATTATAACACATCCCTGCGTACTCCTTATTAAATTAAACCATGACCCTTCTCCATTCCGTTCTTTTTTCTTAGCAGCACCAACTATCAACATACATACCTCCATTCAAAACACCTGACCAAGCAGAACTTCCTATTAATCCTGTCACATCGACATGTTGCGAATCCAATAAAACCTAATACAATTCTTCTTTTCCCTCATTGTTGCTCACTCAGTTTGCTATGATTAAAAAATATTCATCTTTCACATTCTCTAACACTTTCTAAATTCACCTTTTGTTCTCAACAAACACTCTCAGTCACTGACCCGTACTCTTTTCCAAACCAAATACAGCATATAATGCTTTCCTAATAACACTATAACACTTTTTTTAAACAAACGAATTTCCCCTACTGTTTTTTCAGTTTTCCCTTTATCTTCCTACCTTATACGAATTAAAATCATTTTTTTTAATCGCTCGAATGATTCGGAACCTATTCTACAAAGCTTTTAAACTTTATAATATCTGATCAATCACAATCTCGTCTCCATTCCTGATCATTTGCATAACTTCATTATGACCCTATTTACCATTCTTCAATTTCCTCACTCTACCTAATAGCTTCCTCCCTAAATTACCTCACCCCTAAAATACCTATTTCTTCTTACACCATCAAACTCACACACTCACCTCTTCATTTTTCGCCAAATGTTTTGTTTAGATTTTTGAAGTTTCGCTGCTCACATTTCTGTCATATCCGTTTCATCACACGAAATACCATCTCCTTCAACTATTCTATTAAGATTCCCTTTACTCTCTTCATTAATCTTTTGTATTTAAACTTCCAAGAAGAGCTTCCTATTCCCTGTAGATCGTTCATTATCCTTTCCAAACGTTCATTACCTCTTTGCTTTTTGTTTTCTGTTTATTCTCCACGTTATGCAATTGTTGTTCTCCTTGTCCTCACTTATAATCTCATAACTCTTTTCGCATTGACCTCAATCATTATTACACATTCTACCAAATCTTTTTACTTTTACCACGTGCATCACTTTGTCTGATCCCACCACTCACACTATACATTCTACTTCTTACTGTTAGCACATCCACAACTTCTCTTACACCATTAACATGTATGCAACTTATAATTTAATCTTTCATTTTTCATCTTGTTCACGTTCAGACAGATGGTATTCGCAAGTCCTCCTCACGTACCTTTTCCATTAGAACCCTGCTCACTTGAACGTTGTCCTAATTCATTCCCACTTCCTTCTTTTTTTTCCCACTTATCCATTAACTTGATTTTACGTATTTTAGAACGCATATGATGACCTGATTTCCATCTCCAACCTCGCTCACTGATTAACCTATCAACACATGCTGCAATACATTCCTTCTTCACAAACACCATTCTTTTTCAAGTTAACCTAATGCCAACACAATCAATCAGAAGCCCCTACTCACTTGTTTCAAACATCATTATTATCCCAGAAAGTCGCACTCTTCCCAACATCATCCTCAGGATGCAAAATATCTATGATTTTTAATATACCTCAACTTAAAAAATGAACCATTAGTTTATTCTACTGAAAGAATATGATTGACTTGTGTGGTGGAAGGGGATGTTGAATTATGCCGAGGATGCTGAATCAGTGACGGTGGGATGGATTATCAGATCATTATGTGTTATGTAAAGATTAGGTAGTTGTGCTGGATGGAGAAGAAGAGTAAGGAAGAGGGTGGGAAGAAAATAAAGAAGTAAGGACGATGTTAATAGGAAAATTATTAAGAGAGGCTCAAAAAATCAAGTTTAATGTGGATTATGAAGGAAAGTAAAAAGAAACAATCGTATGGGGCACAGGACTTAGCATTACGAACCAATTGGTTCAAGAGAGAGATGGACATCTGCTAACTCACAGCAAATCCAACAAATGCCGAATGTGTAAAAAATATCCGGAAACAGTTAGCCATATATTATCAACTGAAACACTTCTCCATCGTCAGCAATATACCAAAAGACATAATACAATATGCAAATTAATCCACTTTAAATTTTGTAAAAAAAATACAAAAACCAATAGAAGCATCCGAATATGGAACACAACCCAAACGCAATTGAAGAAAATAGCCACGCGCTAATACTATACGACCATAGCATTCCCACAGATGTACCTATATTAAGACCCTAACAACCGAATATTTTGTAGTAAAAATAAAAGAAAGAAAGGCGTACATCTATTAGAGATAGAGTACCATGGGACGGCACTCACAGAGTATCAGCATTAAAAGGGAAAAGATAAGTACCAAACTTCTAGATATCATTACCCCAAGTGAATGTGAATTGACATAATAGAGCAGAGTTATCCCTGTGGCTAATTGGAACCTGGGGAAGTAATTAAAAAAACTTACAACAGAAAGATAGAACTACCGGTGAATGTGACTACTTTAGAAATGAGTTCAATTATAATACGACAGAGCGCCAGAATATTTGAGAATGGTTCTCGGATGTTGAGAGAACCTAACCGGACAAACATATGCGCTTAGGACCGAGGTTCGGCATGCGCTTAGGACCGAAGTGGGAACCCTTAAGAAAGGTGAAATTAAAAAAAAAAAAAATTGAATATATTTAGAATGTTCTGAGTAGCTATTAAATGTAGCGGAAAATGGTGACTTAAAACACATCCTAAACTTCTCAAGCAATTCTCAAATATTTAAATGTCTGAGTGAGCATGAATGTAATCAAAAAATCACTTATAGATCTCATCTGCTAACTCACGCAAGAAAGAAAACACTTAGAAAGTAAAATAGACAGGCACAAAATATGATAAGAAGAAGCAGGGGCAGAAATCGAGTAACACACGCAATCAGCAGCAGAAAGCTAGAGAAATAGCAGCAAAAGCAAAAAGATTAAGCTCATAATACAGGAAAGAAGAACAAAGAAAAAGACAAAACAATAGATCTACCAGACAGATAAAGGAAAGTTCTATAGAGAAAATTAATAAAAAATATAAGGTGAATAAACCACCTTGAAAGAGACAACTTGATGCCATGGAGATATATATGAAGACCAAACGAACACATAAGAAGAGGCCGCCGAAAATGGTTAGAAACAACAAGAAGGAATCCCCAAAATAGAATGAAATTAATGAGATGGAATCTTGAACCAACCTAACCGAAAGGGAATTGATGGAAAAGAGCAACGCGACCGACCAGTAACTGGAAAACACTGACCAACATGGTTGCAAATGCCAAAAATATATGGCTAAAAAAAATTACAGTACTAAAAGAACCTTTAACAAAGTGCTTCAACAGAATTCTGTCTTTGTCAAATGGTTCTTTGGATTCACCAAAGAGAGAAACATCCTTTATCCCTAAAACAGGGAAACACAAAACCCAGGGAGATATATAGACCAATTACGTGTCTACCAACTATATAACAAAAATATTAACAAGCAATATACAGAAAGAAATACAAACATACAAGTGGAGAAAATAATATAATAGCCAGAAAAGAAACAAAAGAACAAAGGATGCAGTAAGGAAAATCACGGGTACAAAAGATCAATTTAATAAATAAAATTGATCCTAGAAGACACAGGCAAGACCAGAAAGAAACTTAGCAGAAACTGGATTGTTAAAAAAAAGATATGATAGTTCTTGCCGCATCATGGAATGTTTCAAAGAGGTATTTAAAAATCTAATAAAAATCAATTAATAAGACATATGAGACTTTTATGGAAAAAGTTGATGCAAATATGGAAAGATCAATAATAAACTACAATTGCACGAAATTGGTACTACAAATAAATGATTGTAAAAATAAGGGAGAAGGAATATCCAAGGGATTCTTATCCCTGCTGTTTTTACTATCATTGAACCCACTGAGTTCATTGATAAATAACTTGCATAATATGGTATAGAATAGGATTCAAGAAATGAAAAAAACAGAAGGAAAAGAAAACAATCTATCTTATACCTTTCTCACATCACTATACTCCCAAACAACAACAAACAATTGAACATAGAGGTAGTTTAAAGAAAAGTTTTCAAGTGAATACAAATGGAGTTGACTAGATAAATGTGCGTCCGTGGAATTGAAGAAAAGTTAATAAGAGAATTACATGGAATAGAATAAACGACGAAATTATCATTAACAACTTAAGAAAACGGGAAGACACTATAAGTAGTTCTCGGATAGAAAAATGAAAAAAATAAATAAGAAAATGAAGGAAAAAACTGAAGAAGGAATTATGAGAATTGAGATCTGAAAACTAATATTTAAAAATGCTGAATTTAAAAATTGCAAATTTACAGTCTGAAGCAGTAAGAACATTGCGCAGCTACCAGTGCTATCGTATGGGTTTGGAATAATTGATTGGTTCCAAGAAGATTTAAACAACTAGATATTAAAACGAGAAAAATGCTTCACGCCCATAAATTGACATATAAGAACCAATGCCTGGCAAGAATGTATGTCCCCAGAGATCAAGGTGGAATGGGACTTCAGGAAATAGATGCAGTATAGAGAGGAAGTGATCGGATTAACAACGTATATCGAAGAAAGTTGATTAGTAAAATTCACAGATGGGTGAAGGAGCAGAAACCAGAACGATTGGAGAACATCTTAACAGCCAAAAAAAGATTACCTACGAAGTATGATATCCCTAACGGACATCCAACAAACATTAAGGAATGCAAAAAAGAAAAAAGATTAAACACCTAAGAAATGAGCACAGAAAAGCAAGAAGAAAACAGAAAATAATGAAGAGCATGCATTTTGCAAAAGAATACAAAATATCATAGAACAGTGTATATATTATAAAGAAAAATCGATAGAAGCAGTATGCAGGGGGGTAATCTAAGAAAAGAGATGAAAGAACAAGTAGGGACAGACTTGCAGTTACGAACCAATTGTCAAGAGAGCAGATAGTAGGAAGAGAACAATTCCAACAAATGC
Source organism: Trachelipus rathkii (assembly GCA_015478945.1). Classification (NCBI taxonomy): domain Eukaryota; kingdom Metazoa; phylum Arthropoda; class Malacostraca; order Isopoda; family Trachelipodidae; genus Trachelipus; species Trachelipus rathkii. Next base: position 35,618 of record JABUQX010003498.1, on the reverse strand, counting down.
CGAATGTGTAAAGTAGCTCCGGAAACAGTTTAGCCATAAACTAGCTGTGACACACTTCTCCAACGCAAGACATACACCGAAAGACAATACAATATGCAAATTAATCCATTTTAGAATTTTGAAAAATACAACAATACAATGTATGCACCCACTTACCCAAGATCCGCGAGTCGATAAACATCGCAGAGCTAGGTTAGATTAAAAGAAGCATCCAAAATACTGGAACACAACCAAACGCGGAATATAGAAGAAAATAATCCACCACCAATACTATACGACATAGCATTCCCACAGAATGTTACCTCTGCTAAACAATAACCTCCCCCCCCCCCCCAAACGAATGTGTCAAAATAAATAAAAGGAAAAAAAGCACATATATAAGAAAGAAAATCCAGACGGCACCAGATATCAGCATATAAACTTGAAAGAAGTTAAGACCCAAACTCCTGAATATCATACAAGGAATGGAATACATTGATAGACAGTATATCCCTGTGTAATTAAGTTATGGAGTGATAAAAAAAAAGCTCTAAACAAAATACAAGACTCAACTATCCGAAAGTAACAACGTTGGAATAAGCTCCATTATAATACGACACAGCGCCAGAATACTGAGAATGTTTCTTGGTTGTTAAAGAACCTGCCGGGACAACCATATCTTACCCGAGGTTCGGCCGCGCATTAAATACTTAAGAAGAGTAAAGAAAAAGAAAAAAAAAAAAAAAAAAAAAAAAATAACTAACACATTCGGAATTTTTTTTGTAGGGGAACCAGGTGGGTGGAATGCTTGCCACAGTTCACTTTATCCATCATCAATATCAATAATTTCGACACCTCGAATTTCGAAGAAAATTATATATAAGCGGAAAAAACCAGCCAGCTCCTGTTCTTGTTCACTGAGTGTTTGAATAAGCTTGGTTTGGTTGCATTCCGTTCCAGAGGCGGATGCTTCTCACGCTCCCTTTTTTTTGGAATGTTGCTCTTCCGCGCATCATGCCTCTCCCGGAAATCCCTTTTCGTTTCTCGTGTGTCCCCCCGAGCAATGAAAGTCATTCCCGACGTTCAAACTGATTCCGCTTACCTGGGTGGGCTGGTTTAACACAGACCAGTTCCTACTGGTCGTGTCTCGGCGAGGAATCCTGAACACTCGGGAGCCGAGGTGAGTCCCCATGCCTGGAGGAATCCAGTGTGGCTCCGCTGGAAGATAGGAGGTCCATTTTACCCTTCGGCACATGTCAGGTGCTGGTGAAAACAAAATCCCCAATGCCTGTGTCTGAGGTTTGGACCCCGGTCATGAGGGAAAAATCCCTCCCTTCGAGAGGCTTGAAATAAAAAAAAAAAAAATAAAATTATATAAATGTTCTGAAGGTAGCTATGAGTGTAATCAGAAATGACATTTAAAAAGACACTTTCTTAAAAATCATGGAGCTTCCACAAGAAATAAAGAAATCGGGCCGAAAATAAAAGTTATAAGAAATCACAGCAAACAAATTAAAGAACGCTAATATAGAGACAAGAATTGATGATTTTTGAATTATATGAAATAGATACTTTTACAATCGTGAAGGCATGAAATCCATTTAGTACCTCGTACATGTAAACGACAGACCATCAGTGACGCGTTGTACGCTTCTTCCGTCCGTAAGTTTTAATAGATGCCTTAGAAAAATTACAAGTATCCTTACCATTCTCGAGATACCAGCATAGCCAGAGTTGATGATGACGATGAAATTTTAAACAAGATAGAAAGTATCAAGACGAGCATATGTTAAATATTATTACTATAGAAATAATTGAGTGACAACTTTATTGCAGTGTTGTAGTTGGTATTGGGAAGTGCCTAAAAATCCTGTAGTGATCCAGGTAAACTTTCGAACTTTATTATATCAAAGATCAATAGTGTGTATTTTTTTTTTTTTTTTTTTTTGTGTTTACCATTAAAATTAGAATCACATTAGTAAAATAAAAAGAAAAAGTTTTTAAATCATTTTATTTTAATATATTAATTATTTAATAATAATTTTTTAATTAGTTTTAATAACTATTTTATAAATTAAATTCGGCTACTTTTTGGCGCAACAAAGAGTGCTTCTAACATAGTGAAAAGCCTAGAAAAAAATTTAACTTTTCTGCCATTGATGACATCTGCAATAAATATTTTGAAGAATGTTAACAATTAATGGAACATAGCATAAATAATAATATTAGTAGTTTCCTTTGAGAATGTTGCATCTTTATTATCAATATTTTATTATTTAAGCTTAAATATTTTTACAACACAGTTGCTAATATATGGTTCGAAAGGACATGAAGAGACGAATTGAGAAAAAAAATAATTAAAAGGTTATGAAAATTAAATAAAGGAATGCAGTATTCAATCTCTTCTCATTTATTTGTCTCTCAACTCTTTATCCTACCTCTTCCCCCCCAACATACCCTTCCCCTGAGTACTTTATTAACCTGAAAAATGCATACCGGTGAATTCTGAATCGGAGAAGTGAAGAAAATCTCTTACCTCTTTTATATGAAGTGAAGTAACATTTCCAACTCTCTTCAGAATTGGAGAAGCCTGGTAAATGTAACAATTAATTTATGAGTATAAATTGGAATGAATTTTGGATTGGATAATTAAGTGCGATTCAATTCGGTTCTGAATAAAAGGAGAAAGACGCTTGCAGAAGACATCAGAGTAAATAATGAAGAATTAGAGATGGAAGGGAATTAGTATTGGGCAAAATGGTATTGTAAATGTTGTATTAACTGATTGGGTTTAATAAAATTTTATACTAAATGGTTTTTGTTCTTCTAAATTAAATTGTCTTAATGAAAAGTAATTAGATTAATGAAATCTAATTGAAAATAAATTTGAACGAAGATATGATGACTCGATTGAAACTTTTTTTTTTTTCTTTTTTTTTATACAAGCGATTTAAACTAATTATTTTTTGGACCCAAAATAATTCTGTGTATAAACAGAAAGACTACTCAATTTTACAGTTACTCTTCTCAACAGAGTCGAAGGACGAAAAAATTTGATAAACTTTGATATTTTTCACTCAAAGAAATCAACACAAAAAACTTGTTTCTTAAATCTCTCAACTCTATATTCAAAGCTACA
>JABUQX010003498.1:0-27500 GCA_015478945.1 Trachelipus rathkii | reverse complement strand
TTTGTTAGCCGAGAAGAACTTATTTTGTTATTTTATACTTATTACATGGCTAAAGATGATGTAAAGCAGAAAGTCAATAGAACAAAACGTGGCATAGCTTGGTGTAGAGGGGTGCTAGGGCTTGCAACTTACTGATTTACTATTTATTGCTTTTTAACGGTACGTAAAAATATATGTTTTTACTAAAATTTCATAAAATTTATAAACAAAAAGTATTAACAGTTAAATAATGTAAATTCTTTGTTCAAAAGATAATGAATTGATTTTATTATAGGAGTTAAGCAATTTGAAATTAATTTTAGTTATAATTGAATGAGTTATAAAATGTACGTGTTTAATTAAAAATAAAATGTTTTAATAAAATTATATTACTTCATACAACAGAACTTATTTGATATGTTTAAACAGTGTGTGTGTGTGTGTTGTGTTGTGTGTGTGTGTGTGTGTGTGTGATTGTGTGTGTGTGTGTGTGTGTGTATTTTGTGTTGATGTGTGTTCCTCTGTGTGTGTGTGTTGTTGTGTGTTTAAATAATAATAACAATTAGGCATGAAGTAATAACATTAAGTATAATAAAATAAAAATAATTAATTAATAAAATAAAAATAATAAAAATATTAATATGAAAGTAAAAATAATAATAATAATATTAAAAATAAATAAAAAGTATAAAACAAAAATAAAAATATAAAAGAAAACATAATGTTAATAAAATATATTGAGTTAAAGCAGTAAAACATATGAGTTAAGCAGTAAAAACATGAGTTAAAGCAGAGTAAAACATGAGTTAAAAGCAGTAAAACATATGAGTTAAAGCAGTAAAACATGAGTTAAAGGAGTAAAACATATGAGTTAAAGCAGTTTAAAGCCAGTAAAACAAAAGCATACTAATCCCTTGGCTATGCACCAACGTTAGTTGAATTTACTGATTACTGCTTTTAAGGTGTGTTAATGTTAATAAATATGAGTTAAAGCAGTTAAACACAGCAGTGAGTTAAAGCAATAAAACATGAGTTTAAAGCAGTAAAACAATGAGTAAGCAGTAAAACATGAGTTAAAACAGTAAAAGCAGTAAAAACAAAAGCATGCTAATCCCCTTGTTTGTTTATGTAACACCTCTATTGATTTTACTGATTTACTGCTTAAGGTATGTAATGTTAATAAATTATAGATTTAAAGCAGTAAAAACATATGAGTTAAAGCAGTAAAACATGAGTTAAAGCAGTAAAAACATATGAGTTTAAAAGCAGTTAAAACATTAGTAAAGCCAGTAAAACCAAAGCATACCTAAGGCCCACTTGTGCTGTGTAAACACCTCTATTGATTAGCTGGATTTAACTGCTAAGGTCTGTGAAGTATATGTTTTTAATAAAATTTTCGTACAATTTTAGTAAATAAAATGAATATATATCAGACACTCTGTTTTTTTCGTCTTACATACAATTTTAAAAAATTTAAAAATTAAAAAGTATTAAGTAAAAATATAAAAAAGAAAAATAATGTTAATAAATATATGTGTAAATAATAGGTCTGTAATGAATAGTTACAGTTTTAGGAACGCAAATGTTTTTAATAAAAAATGTTTAAGTTATGAAGTAAGAATGAATGACTGCATAGTATATTAGAAAAGGAATTTTTTGATAGTTTACATTGATATAACAATGTGAAATATGTGTTAAATAATAAATAAATAGGTCTGTAATAAGTTAAAATATAAAGATCGTAAAAAAGCATTCTTAAGTTAAGTATGGAAATAACAATGTCAAAAAGTATATTTGAATATTATATATATATATATATTATATATAATAATTATATATATATATATATTAATATATATTATATATATATTATATATATATATATATATATATATATTATATATATTATTATGGTGTGGTGTCATGTTGAAAGTGTGTGTGTGTGTGTGTGTCGTGTGTGAAGGTGTGTGTGTGTGGTATGTATGTGTGTGTGTGTTATGTATGTGATGTGTGTGTGTGTGTATGTATGTGTATTCTGTGTGTATGCGTGTGTGTACGTGTTATGTGTGTGTGGGTGTGTGTGTTAAATAATTATATATGTATGTATGTGTATGTGTATGGGCGCGCGCGCGCTCTCGCGCACTCTCTCTCCTCTCTTGTGTATATATAGTATATAAATAATAATATATAATAACTATATATATATATATATATTAAAAATAATAAATTATTATATATATATATATATATTAATATATATATCTCTCTCATTGTATATATATAATATATATATATATATAAAGTGCAAAATCGAGATGCACTTTTTCTAAAATTTTAATATAGAATAGCTATTTCCAAAATTTGTGCTATGCAAAAAAAATGATTTATATATAAGTAACATTTGTTTATATATTAAAGGGCATTCAGACGGAGCCCAATTAGTTAAGTTCAATACACTTCCTTAAGAGGCTACGGGTCGAGTTGCAGTTCGGTTAGTGACTGGTATAGGTCACATTTTTTAAATTCCCACAATTCCTTTGTTCATTCTTGTGGGTGGGATGATTTCGCATCAGAAGATAGATGGTATGCGCATGCGCATGATGCATATAAACCATTTGTTAATTGGGCGCAAACGGTCTGTGCATATTACATGGCGAAGTAGTATAAGAATGAACATATGTGGCGACCATCCTTAAAGATGGCCAAGGGTTCAGGATACCTGAAACCTTCCAGAAGAGTACAAGCATATATATATACATATATATATAATATATATAATATATATATATATATATATATATAATATATATATATATAATATATATTATTATATTATATTATATATATTATTATAAATAAGAATCAAAGCTCTGAACATTTTTATTTCCTTTATTAGAATCAACGTTTCGAGAAAATAACATTTCTCATCATCAGGATAATAGAATGATAAAATATAATAAAATAAAATAACACAAGTAAAAGGTTCAAATTCTAAAACATTCCACTTATCTCTAAATGTGACAAATATATGAAAAGTCAAATATTAAAGTAGGCTATTGTAGTTAACAGTTAGTTGGTTGGCTGTTTAATAATTATCTGTTTAGTAGTTGAAAAATGTCTTGATAAGAATATATAAAAGCAGTGTTAAAATAATAATTATTAATAATTAAAACAAATAATAATAATAATAATAATAATAACAATAATAATAATAATGAAATTAATAATAATGATTAATAAATAATAATAACAAAAACAACAATAACAATAATAATGACACCCACAATTAATATATAATAATAATAATAATAATAATAATAATAATAATAATAATAATAATAATAATAATAATAATAATAATAATAATAATAATAATAATAATAATAATAATAATATATTAAATAAATTGAACTGAAAAAATAAATAATAATAATAATAATAATAATAATATTAATAATAAATAATAATAATAATAATAATAATAATAATAATAATAATAATAATAATAATAATAATACCAATATTAAAAAAATAAAGCAAATATAAATAATACAATATTTATAGATAGTAAATAAATACAAAAACATTGAAACTGGTACAAAAAAGATGTTATAAAATCAATAATCAAAAACAAAAGGTTAAAAAATTATTATATTCTCCTATTAAAATAACTGTAGCTTAAAAGGTCCATTATCTTTATTTAATGAGGGGTTTATAGTATTTGTATAAAGTGACTCTAATATTCGTAAGTCTAATTGATGGTTAGCTTGGGCTAATATTTCAAAATCAGGTGGTTTGACTAAATCTCCATGTGAGTCGCAGTGGTCTCTGATGCTGGAGAAGGCTGGACGGCACAATGGATTTCCCGTTCTTGAAGAAACACCTCGATGCTCATCGATTCTGATAGAGAGTTGACGCGTTGTGCTGCCAACATAGACCTCATTGCAGAGGTCACAAACATATTTATAAACTACACATGAACGGAGAGCACGAGGGATTCTGTCCTTGTGATTAAGGAAGGATGCAACCTTAAAATCTGAAGAAAAGACCAATTTAATATTTAGTTGTGGAAAGTAACGTGATAAAAGATAGGACAAATCTTTGTTTAATTTTGTGTAAATATGGTCATAATACGGGAACTTTATGTATAAAAGTTTTTCTGAACAGTAGTTATACTTATCTTCGGATCTCGAACATTATTCAAAAAGGAATTTATTAGGCGTAAAATTAAGGAGGTGGGATAAAAGTTAGAGTTGAAATATTTCGTTAAAATTTCAAATTCGTTGTGCATATTAATATAACTGGAAGATAAATGATAGGCACGATAAAGCAGGGTTTTAACACTATTACATTTGTAATTGAATGGAATATGACTAAAAAAGTTGAGACCTAAATTAGTAAAAGTTTTTTTCCGATAAATTGAAATGGAATGGTTATTATTATGTTTTGAAATTAATAGATCTAAAAATGGTAAAGAGTTATTTTCTTCTTCCTCCTTAGTAAAGTTAATATTGGTCAGTTGATTATTAAGATAGCCTAAAAAAGGTTGGACTTTTTCTTTATTGGAAAACAGCATGAACGTGTCATCCATAAATCTTTTATAAAAATTAGGTTTAAATGCAAGAGGACAATTTTCTAACCATAATGATTCATAATGACACAAGTAAACGTTAGCCAATGTGGCGCTAAGTGGAGAGCCCATCGCTAATGAATCAGTTTGAAGATATAAATTATTATTAAAGAAAAAATAAGTGTCATTGGTGGCTAAATTTAATAAAGTTTTGAATTCTTGCTTTGAAAATCCTTTAAAGTTATCTACGGCTTCGAAGATTTTATCCAATAAAATGTTTACTGCTTCGTGAATAGGGATATTAGTATATAAAGACTCAATGTCAAAACTAGTCATGTAGTTATTATTCAATTCACCGTATGTATCTAATGAATCTTTAAAGGAGTATGAATTTTTAATTGTATATTCGTTTGTGGAAAATGAGGAAATAATGGGAACTAAAAATTTAGCTAGTTTATAATTGTGGGTATTAAAAGCAGCTAATATTGGTCGAAATGGCAAATTGGGTTTGTGCACTTTAGGCAGTCCATAAAGAATACCTGGTGACGATCCTCTGGAATATATTTCGTTAAATGCGTCCTTACTTAATTTTCCTTCGTCGCTAAGCTTTCGTAGAAATCTATTTATCCTATCTTCCAATTTTAGAGATAAACCAACAGGATCAACATCGACTCTTTTAAATTTTGAAATATCAGATATAATATCATTCATTTTCCTGTTATAGTCCTCTCTATTCAACAAAACTACACCGTGTCCTTTGTCTGGTTTGCAAATGGTTAATGATGTATCATTTTTTAAAATTTTTCAAAGTTATGAAATCGGACTTTTTAATCAATTATGAAAAAACCTTAAAAGGTTTAAAAACTATAATAATGCTTAAAAGCCAGATGTTTAATCCTGTCTGTTAAGGTATCAAAATCAATCTGATAAGGTTCAAAAGGCTTTAAATTATTAAAAAGTTTCAGAGCTTGACCAAAAAAAATATTTAAAAATTTATTTAAAATTTTTATATTTTAATATATATATATATATATATATATATATATATATATATATATATATATATATATATATATATATATATATATATATATATAATATATATATATATAATATATATATATATAGGGATGGGCCGGATATCCGGCAACTATCCGGTATCCGGCCTATCCGGCCAAGTTTTTGACTATCCGGTATCCGGCCGGATATGTTATCCGGCCGGATAACCGGATAATTACTTCCCTAGTAGGTTGTTTATCGTTTATGGGAAAATATTCCAAATAAGGGAAAAATTATAGGTGTATATCCTTTAGATATATATATATATATATATATATATAATACTATATATATAATATATATATACTATATAGTATATATATATATTATATATAAAATTAAAAAAAAAAAAAATATATATATATATAATATATATATATAATAATTGTTAAAAATTTTATATTGGGTACCAAAGTTATATTATTTTATTCATCATTTATGTTTGCTGTACAATACAATTAATCTGAAATTGAGAAGAGACATGTTTTCTTAAATATTGGTAAAAATATGGCAATATTAAAATATCATAATATATATTATAAAAATATTAAAAAATATATGGTAAAGAATGATATTAATAATGGAATTAAGCTACTAAGACACATGTTAATGCAATTTTTACCACCCATAATTTTATTCTCACGTTTAAGATTTGTAATACTAAATAGTAATTACCACTGCTTATTTAAAATGTTAAGCATTGTATTGATTTACCAGCTATATATACGCACATGTCTCAGAAATTTATAAATAAAAGAAACACGAATTTATTCTCAATGTTACCCGACTTCAGTGAAAAAATATAAAAATCAGAGCAAATGTCAGGGCCACAAAACTTGATAAAGTGCAATGTTGGAAATAAATATAACGTCTGCTATTAAGAAAAAGTGTTGCTACGAATAAATGGTCCCAATATCAATTATAACTTTATAGGACAATCGAAAACTAAATATTATCGATACTAAGAATCGGTGATAATATAAACAACTCAAGTATATTTATAATACTGGATGAAATTTTAGCATCAGAAATAAAAGAAACTCTTTAAAAAAATGATCCTTTGAAGAAAAAAGAAAAAAAAAAAAAAAAGATTTTTCTCCGTGTTGGCTATCAAACGTACAAAGGCATGGCCAAAAGTGTAAAAATTTGTTGGACTATAAAATTTTGCATTTCCACTGAAACGTACAACTTGTTTTTGCGTAGTTCCTCGAACTTGCGGAATGATTTAGGTCATCCAGCTAACTGCTATGCAATTCCATAATCATTTTCAAATTATCGCAATTGCAATTCCTCAATTATTTTGGTATTCCGCATTTGCGGAATTCGAACTTAAATTGCGGAACGTCCACCTCTGAGATATATAAGTATATATATTATATATATATATATATAATTATACTATATATAATATATATATAATATATATAATATTACATATATATATCAATATATATTAATATATAATAATTATATATAGTCAGCCTCCAGATTAGATGTCCCATGTATTGTAAAAAAAAAAAACTTTGATAGCTACGTTAAAAACTGAAACATTTTTGAAATCAGCGCACATTGTAATAGAGGAAAATGAAGAAGAAATAAATTGATAAATTGAAGATGTGAGATAAAAAAAGAATAATAATAATAATAAATGAAGAGGAAATAAAAATAAAGTGAGATAAAAAAAAGTAATAATAATATAATTTTCTCGTTCCCCAAATTTTCGCGTTCCAAAGTCATGAGTCCCCCAATATTTCCTTTCAATGTTAAAGCGAACATACACACACACACACACACACACACCCACACACAACACACACACAACACACACACACACACACACACACACACCCAACACCACACACTATGATAGATAGATGTTCTAGAGAAATTAAATTTTTTTTGATGACCTGACCTGGCCCTGACCTAACCTAAACTGTATGCAATTGTTAATTTTTAATTTTAATTCTTTAATTTATTTTTTAATTTTTTATTCTTGCCTATTTTTAGAAAGGTATATGAAAATATATAAGGAAACGGTTATTTTTTGATAGGGCATTTCATGTTGTAAATTAAGTATTTGAAACGTACGATATAATATTTTTGGAGTTATTTTCATTAATATTAATATTATTAATTTTTTTTTTTTTAGTCCTTGCATTGACAATGTACGGCTAAATTCCAAAAAATATATTAGAGTGTTTGATGTGAGTATAGTGTTTTGTTTTTTTAGATACCAGGGGGCACCTATCTTGGAGACTGGCATATAGTATATATATATAACATATAATATATATATATATATATATATATATATATATATTATATATAGAATTATATTATATATTATATAATCCCCTTATAGCATCAGGGGTGACTTGGACCACTTTAGGTTTAACTTCGTCTCCCCACTTCCCCTAATACACTTTTTGGAGAATTTTTTTTCCCCTGAAAATCAAGGCCTATAGTAGGTCATAAGCACACAAAAAAATAATAATGTAAATCTAATAATAATAGTTTATTAAAGTTTAAATAAAGATCATTTAGACTCAGTTTGAAGGGGTGAATCAGCCACCATGTGGGGTGAAGATTGGGCCACTCTTTTTTAAATTCCTCTTAGTAAACGTTTTACTTTTAAAATTCTAAGCACTATATGAAATGGCTTAATATATTAAATGCAGTATTAAGTTATTAAAAATATGTCGAGTGATAAATAAAAATGAACAAAATGTGGTATTTTCAGTTCTGCCAACCCGCAACAGATCTGAGTTTTCTTAATTTCATCGCATTTTCCATATACATTCAGTTGTTATAAGACGTTTACTTAAAATAAGTAACTGTTTATTATATTTAAATTAGCTATACGTAATAAAAATGTCAATAATATTAGGCTAAATAAAATAAGAATAAAAATGGTGGCCCAATTCACCCCATCATCAATTTTTATTGGGGGGATGAATCAGGCAAGTTAGGCCAAGCGATTTAACCACTATGCCACTGTTTGAACAAAAAATTTAGTTGCCAGTTTAAAGCTAACATACTCAACTGTATACACTGAAAAATGTATAATTAAAATCTGTCCATAACTTTTCATTTAAAATAAAGTTTAAAAAAAAACTCGCATTTTTCAAATGTCAAATTCTATTTAAGGACATTTTATACACTAATTTATTATATTTTTAAAAAATATAAAAACTCTCTAGAATTAAAGATAATCTAAATATAAAACTTGTAGTACTACCACGATGAGCAAAAATAATTTTTTTTTTTTTATTTAGTCACCCCGCCCGACGCTATATAACAGACTGCCGAATATCCGGTATCCGGCTAATTCACTATCCGATATCCGGCCGGATATCCGGTTAACTTCCAGCCGGATATCCGGTATCCGGTATCCGGCTAATTCACTATCCGGCCCATCCCTAATATATATAATATATATATATATATATATATATATATATTAATATATATATATATATATATATATATATATATATATATATTAATTTACCTTCAGTTATATTATTTTTCGCTAGATGAAATTATATATATATAATTAAATTGTAGAACTCCATACATGTCTGATCAAAATTTATTTTGGTAGTAAGAATTCTTTTCAGAGTTTGAGGTTTGAGTTGGATGTTTTCAGAAGTCCAGATCTTATTTACATAAGAAAACGCAAGTTCTGTGGAGGTATTTGTTCCAGGAAGACAAATGATATATTGAACTAATGCCGACAAATGTTGATGAGAAATATTACGATTCTTAAGAAATGTAAATACTTCCACCCACCGTTTTTCTGTTACTAGATTCGAAGCATTCCATTCATTTACTTTCTCGACTATATATTTGGTCGAGCACGTAAACTCGTCAAATAAATCTGAATCTTTCTTGAGTTCAAAAAAACTTTTTTCTGACGCAAAATCCATTGTTTTTCCAATTTGTGACTAACATGGGGTTTTCCTTAGCGAAATCCAATCCATAAATTCAAAATCTGAAAATGTAACTTACCACTGATCCAAGTACTTCAAACAAGTATCATAAAAATCCACAACTATTTTCTTTACAGTCTTTACCTCAGAAGAATCTACTCCCTCTTCTTCAAGCTTGCTAAGAAGCCCTCAAACAGAATGCGGAGAAACACATGGTATTTTCTCGACTGTAACGTTTCTTTCATATTGGATATTTCTAGCAATACTTCTACGGCTGAAATATTGTCTACTTCAATCTTCATAACAACTTTGTGAAAAGAAGCTGCCTGGGAATGAAGGAAATGAAGCCATATTTTAGCAAGAGGATTTTCAAAAAACCTTTTCAAAACCTCTGGACATTTGTTCTGACTGTCAAAGTATGATTTAGTCCAGGAAAGAGTTTCAACACTTTCTATTTCCTGGCATTAAAGCAACCCATCTTGTTTTGCAGTATCCAAGAAGCTGTTTATACTCAATCTCGACAAAGTTGCAAAATTCCTTAAGCTCTTCCACTCGAACGGTATAAATTTAAAAATACGAATATATTTTTACAATCACAGCTTCAACATCAACAGGGAGGCAATCGCTACCACATTGCACTGCGTTATGCAGAATATGAGCGAAACATCCTATTCCAATTAACTCTCTGCCCATGAAGGTATTCAGCTTTCTAAAAATGTTATTTACCTCTTTTCTTGCATGGCCCCCAAAATTACAATTTGTGTTATCACCACAAAAACCAACTACTTTTTTGTGTAAATTATAATTTTTTAATTAAATCTATTAAATAATTTACGACTATGTCAGAGGTCTCTGAAGGGAGAGATTGAAGGTCAAGGAGCTTTACCTGAACTCCTACGTATGGCTGGAAGAAAGGAACCGTAGCGGGAAACAGTTTAATGTATCCATGGTTGTTCGCATCGTTTAAAAGTGTTACACAGTGGGCATCTTTTATTTGTTGTCGTAGTTCTGCCTCAGCATATGGAGCAAAAACATTTAAAACAATTGTTTCGCACTATGTTCTAGCACAAGAAAATATTAGCTCAAAGCATGTCTTAAAAATCTTACTAGCACAATCTGCAGATCTAAAACTTTGATTTTCTCTCACAGTATATTATATATATACAGTATATTATATATATTATCTCACTATTATAATTATTTGAAAAGAGAAAAATAGCGGGATCTCTATGGAAAAAGCGGGACTTCTCAGAAAAAAGCGGGACATATTTTTCTATTTTAAAGAAGCGGGCCAGGGTAGAAAAAAGCGGGACTGTCCCGCCTAAAAGCGGGACTATGGTCACTTTATTCAAGTAAGATATTAATGTTGTCCCTACAGAAAAAGTCGAAAATAGTTGAATTTTTTCCTCGGGAGCTGGAGCGTTATTTTTTTATTTTTTTATGCAACATAAATTTTAAATATGAGTGAAACGATAAAAAAAAACTACAAAGAATTTTTTGATACAATTTTTGTAAATTAAAAGTATAGTTTTAATACAAGTTACTTAACCTACATAAATACCAGGTTAGGTTTAGGTCTATGGCATCAATGATCCACGTAGGTTAGGTCTAAGTATACAGCATCAATGACCCATACAGGTTGGGTTTCAGTTTACAGCCTTCTTAGTTCAGGTTATGATAAGTTTTGTTAATTACACACAATAAAGTTGTGGAGGGAGTGAGGCAGGGATGTGTTGCCTCCTTGGTTATTTAATTTGTATATGGATGGGATTATGAAAGAATTAGAGGTGGGGGTGGCAAGAGATGGTGTTAGAATGATGGAGATTGGAAGAGAGTGGAGGGTGCCCTACCTATTATATGCGGATGATTTAGTTTTGTGCAGTGAATCTGAAGAGAGTTTGAGAGGATTGGTAGAGAAATTTGGCAGAGGGTGTAAAAGGAGGGGTTTGAAAGTAAACAGATAAGTAAGGTTATGGTTGTGAGTGAGGAAAGTCCTCGGTGTGAAGTTATGTTAGATGGCGAGCTGCTGGTACAAGTGTCTGAGGGTAATTATTTATAATAAGTACCTCTAAGAAGATTTTTATCAAAATCACAGCCTAGACTCTAAAAAAAATTGTAATGAAGAATAATAAAAAAAATTATTTGTCGGTCTCTTCAGGAAAAAAGGTTAGCCTCTCAAAGTTTGGCATTTTCCCATAGTTTTTTTTTTATTAAACTGAGCGGGCCTTGAGATCAGTTTGGGACTATCCTAGTTCAGGTTATAATAAGATTTGTTAAGTATACATATAAAACTTAACAAAACATCATAACCTGAAACTAGTAGAGGTCCAAAGCCAAACCTAAACTGGATAGAATTTGATTGATGGCTGTAAACCTAGACCTAACCTAGATCCATCCAGGTAAGGTCTTGGTTTAGGGCCCTACTAGTTCAGGTTATATAATTTATTGGTAAAATTCAATCTTTCGTCTGAGCTTCGATATTCGATATATCAATATTGGATATATCAATATATATACCGTATATATATATACCGGTACCGGTATATATATATATATATATATATATATATATATATATATATATATATATATATATATATATATATATATATATATATATATATATTAGTGTCCTAAAGCTGACATCATGTAACTACGAGAACGACAGCACCTACAGTAAGGCATACACCTGTTGCATATACATGGCACAGGAAAAGAAAAAAAAAAAAAGACTTTTGACCGCAAAAAAAAAGTAGGGCGCCGAGTGTTAAGGCGTGTTTTTAAAACTAAACGGAATACCCACTGGTAAGACCGCCCCGATGTTTCGGGTCTCTCGGCCTCATAGGTGGACTATGGGGGGACTAATCCCCCCCTCGGGGGGGAGGGTCTCCAGAACCCCGCTCTTTGTACTTGGGTATCGCGGGGGTTCCTCCGACCCACCCCCTACGGGGTATGAAAAATGTCCCCCCCTCCATCCCCAACTCGGCTTCGAGCCCCCTTATCTAAAAAGGGTTTAAACTTTATTTTAGGGGGCTCGAGCCGAGCCCCCCATATGCGCCGTGAAATATCATATATATATAATATATATATATATAATATAATATATATATATATATATTATATACTATATATATATATATATATATATATATATATATATATATATATATACCGGTATATATATATATATATTATATATAAATATATATATAATATATATATAGATATATATATTATATATATAATATATATATAATATATATATATATATATATATATATACGTATATATAATATATATATATATATATATATATATATTATATAATTATATAATTATATATATTATTATAATATATTATATATATTAGAGATGCACCTGAGAGTAATTTTGGCCGGAGGCCGGAGAATGAAAATTTTTTAATTCCGCCCGGAGGCCGGAGAATGAAAATTTTAATTCCGGCCGGAGGCCGGAGAATGTAATTTCCATTTATACTTACCTTATATATATATATATATATATATATATATATATATATATATATATATATATATATATATATATATATATATATATATATAATATATATATATATATATATATATGAAGGATTGACTCTAAACATGCAATTATCATGCACCTTCCTCGTCCGGATCCTAAGTAGTAACTACCTAGAGAAGTTACACTCCTTGAAGATGGCTAAACCAGTGAAGTGTGAACTACTTGTGCGCTACTGGGATTACATTACTATCAAGAGGAAACCCAAAGAAAGGTTCAAAATATTATAGCACAAAATCTTTACTGGATCATCTTGAAGAGAAACATATAACCATATATTTGAGAATAAAAGAAATATCTGAATCTTCAAGAGGAAAAGTGTCCGAAAAAAGAAAACATGATATCACAGACACAGCAGATGATGATACATGTCCATCCATATTATCAATTTCTACCTCTATTAAAAAGATTCCTTCAGCCTACACTGTTTGAAATAAATGATAAAACAAAGATTTTCAAAATTGGGGAATTGATTGCTGTGGACAATCTGAAATTTTCTTTTGTTGAAGACATTGGATTTAAGAGATTAATAACTCACGTATGTCCACAATATAATATTCCATCAAGGAGGTACTTTTCAGAAGAGATTATCCAAACAATATATAAACGGGTAAAGAACAAAATAACATTTCAGCTGCAAGAAATTCAAGCAATATCATTAACATCAGATATTTGGAAAATGAAAACTTTATAAGTATGTTAGGGGAAGCGAATGCTATAAGAACTGGACAGGCTACCGCGAACATTACAAATCAAGAGTTTTTCGTGTCTCATTCATCAGAAAAATATATTGGTTCTAAGAAGTGAGGAAAAAAATACTTTAAGAGCTGGGGGATTTTTTAAAAAAAGAGAAAAATATTCATGTTGTCCTAAAATAACGCCCCACCAAACATTACAAAAGGTATGAGAGCGACAGGTAGGTTGTATAAATGAGACATGTTTTATTCATTCCTTACAGCTAGTAATACATGATGCTATATTTTCTCAAAAATCAATTAAAGATTTAATTACTTTATGTAGGAAATTGTAGGTCATTTTAGTAGATCACCAATTGCTACAAATAAATTAACGGAAAATTTCAAAAATTTAATGCCAATACAACCAAGCTTATCCAAGATCTGGTGGAAACAAGATGGAATCATCATATTATATTGCTGCAAAGGATCATAGAAGAAAAAAATTTACAATTATTATATATTTTTTCAAATTCAGGTGGGAAAAAAAAAATCACTTACTTAAATGCAAATCACTGGAAGCTAATGGAGAAATATAATTAGATTGCTACAATCATTTGAAGAATTAACTAACTAAAAGAGTGAGTGATGATGCTGTAGATTTATCTTTTGTATTACCTGCAGTTAATGCATTGCACAAAAAAAAATATTTAGCAAAAACATGGAAGAATAGCGGTGTTAAAAAACTATGAAAGATGAACTTTTTTTTAAATTCTATTACTGAACGTTTTGCTACCATTAAAGAGCAGGGCAATTGTGGACATTGCGAAGTTCTAAAACGACCAATACAAATAGCTCCCTTTGATATAATGATCAGAATAAAACAAAATTAATGCTCAAAGAAGAAAGTTAAAACTTTTATTAAAACTTTAAAGAAAATATTACCATTAATGTTCAGATTCTGATGAACAAATTGATGATAAAAGTGATCCTGTCTTATACAGATTGAAATGGAGAATCTGAAAAGGAAACGGCAGATTTGATAAGGAAAGAGATCCAACTTTTAGAAGTGCTTTGATGACATGTTACGAAAAAACCCGTTAAAAGAAAATGAAGAATATTCAGATACAATCACACCAAGTGGAACTGATCAAAGGAGAAAAAAAATTTAAAATGCAAACGTAGAAGCAGCCGTGAGAGAGAAAACAATATGAATTAGAAAATACTATTCAAACTACTGTGATAAATATTTTGCAGCACCAACTTATGGAAATGAAAATCGGTATGCGATCCTACTGTTATGGTTTGCGAAAGAAAGAAAAAGGCTCTTTATCCTGATTGCATCTTACCTGAATTAGCTATTAAATATCTCTTCTGATCCACCTTCAAGTGTATTAGCGAGAGAATAATGTTTAGCCAAGCAGGAAATATTTCTACAAGTAAAAGGAATCGTCTTTCTCCAACACTAGCTGATCAGCTCCTGTTTCTTCATCATATTTTAAGAGCATTTGATTTTAAATATTAAGAGGAATGGTTACCTAAATAGCAAAACAGTAAGGAAGCAAACTTTCCTTTCACAGAATTAGTGACTAAAAAATTTAATTTTCAATTTTTTCAAAAATTTCTATTTTGATACTCTATACAGTTTCGATAACAGCTTGCGTATATGACCTTTATATATATTATATATATTATATATATATAATATATATATATATATATATATATATATATTATATATATATATATTATATATATATATTATATATATATATATATATATATATATATATATATATATATATATATATAAATATATATTATATATAATATATTATTATATATATATATATATATATATATATATATATATATATATATATATATAATATATAATATATTATTATATAGTTATATATAGTTCAAAGTTAGTTTGTTAAAACTGGTGTGTGTGATAAGCTTTCTTTAATAGAATAATGTTACTGATTAAGGGAGAAATATCTCTAATTTTTTAGTTCGTTTTGCGTCAGATATGGCATGTATTTTAAAAGTTCCTTTACCCAATTCATTTACCTATTTCTCTATTGCCTTTTTAAGCTAATTTATCAAAAATTGTATTTATTTTAGGCGGTTTGTCATTTTTGGATATCAAACCCTAATTGGTTGTTTTATCATAATTAATTAGTCAATTTAGGTTAAAATTGTGTCGTATAGGCTTTCATATTATTATATTATTATTAGTTATAATATGTTTTAATGTTAGATCTGTGACTTAATTTTATCACTACAACAAAAAAATACCTAAAATATTTTTACACTTTTTGTATGAATCAGTTCTTCTAAATAAATTTATTTCATTGAATGTCTCATTATTACTTTCAATGGATTATAACTTTTTATTTTCAAAACTAACTTTTAAAAATATAGGTTCTCCGGCCGGAAGGAAAGACTGGAGAGACTAGTGGTCTCCGGCCGGAGCCGGAGATCTTTAAAAAAGGCTGGAACTCCGGCCAAGCCGGAGCCGCAGCCGGAGACGGTGCAATCCCTTAATATATATATATATATATATATATATATATATATATATATATATATATATATATATATATATATATATATATATATATATATATATATATATATATATATATATAAAATAGTTCATACTCACAATTTAATGGTAATTCCTTGCAATAGCTTCTAAAAAAGCTAAAAACCTTTCTTTTGCTTCCAGCTTACCCACATAAAAGTGTCTAGATAACCTAAAAGGTGTTCCTTCCTTCGGCCATGTTTTGGTATTTGTGATTTAACCTAAAAATAAAATACTATTTCATGTAAAATTAGTTTATTATACTGTAAGAATGCGAGTAAACTGTATTCATCATTACAAATCTCGAACAAATCATACAAATTCATCTTAAAAGTTTGCACAAATTTAAGAACTAAAAACACGCCTTATTACACTGGCATAAATCTTGAAAATGCTGTCTCTGTTATTAAATCTAATTCCATGGCTCTCCCCGATATTGATATATTGATGATTTAAAATAAATCTATATATTAAGGATTTCAAAAATATTGAATATCGAAGCTCAGACGAAAGATTGAATTAAGCCTGATTTGTTAAGTATGCTATGTATTTATGAATAAATATAATAAAAAAAAGTATAGTTTTAAGTATAGGAAATAGAGGTGTACCAGAATTCCGGCCGAAATTTGACATTTTTTTCCGTGCTTTCTGGTTCCGCCGGAACCGGAATTACTAATAATGTACTTGATAATTAAAAAATTTGCTGTAAGGGATTTATCTTTTAACAAAATACCCTATAATGGTAGCCTAGTGTAGTATTCATACACAATGTACTACATACCTACATACTTATTGAAATAACGGTTACTACAAATATCTCAAAATATAGGGTAATAAGAAGACACCATAAATTTAAATTTTAAAAAAAAAAAATTATATATATATATATATATATATATATATATTATATATATATATATATATATATATATATATATATATATATATATATTATATATATATATATATATATATATGATATATATATTGCAATTGGAATACCTTAAGTCCAATTTTTTTTCAAACTGGCTCGTTAAAAGCCATGAGTATGGTTTTAAAGAAAAAAACATAAAAATGACTCGTTTGAACCATTTAGCTATCCATATATTGTAGTAAAATGAATATCTAATCAGCCTTAGAGATTAACTTCTCGGGAATTACTGCTGACTCAGTTTACTGTATTGCAAGTTGGCTAACATCCATCTCTCTACAAAAAAATGATTTTCTACTAAAAAATAAGATATTTTTGTTGAAGATGGGCAACAAGTTCTATGAGTCCCTCTTCTTCAGTGATTGTGAATGGCTGGCTTTTTACTCATTGCAATAAAATTTAATATTTTCTGAAGAATTGCCTGTGATTTGGGGTCATTGATATGGCAAATTTTTTGGGGAAGAAATTTTCTTCAAGACTCACTTGTTTCACAACTTCGATCTTTCGCTATTTTGGGGTGTCCAGTGTTCTAGAAAATACAGGATTCACCCTTTTACTATTCAAATTTTTGACTTCCAGATATTCTCTTCCGTGATGATTTTCCATATGTTTATGAAGTGGTGTTGTATTAAATGTTTTTGGTGAACTACATAGTTTTATTTTTTTGTGGCATATTTTACACTCTATTAAAAATTTTATAACATTATTAATAATAAAAAAAAAACTTTTTACGAATGATGGCATTTTAAAACAATTTTGTGAGGCTATTATTATGACAAAATCTGTAAATCAAATTAATATATAAAAAATCTTTATCAATATATATATATATATATATATATATATATATAATATATATATATATATATATATATATATATATATATATATACCGTATAGACGGGGCAATTCGGTCCACGTGGGGCAATTCGGTCCATGTGGGGCAATTCGGTCCAGTGGCTCAAAATAGCCTATACGATGTAAAATTATTATCTTTTAAAGATGTAAAAAATAATGTATTATTTATGTCTTTAGTAATTAATTTTTTATGATGAAACCTTTTAAATTTAGTCCATTAAGTTTAGTGATTTTTTTTTCTTTTTCTGAGCACTATAAAATCGGGTAAAATTTTTAGGCTTATTGTTAAGAATCATACAGGTCAAAATAAATGTTTACTTACATTATTGGTTACCAAGAGATATATAGTACTTAAAAAAAAAGTTCATAACCTAATGCAATCGTTTGAGTCATTCAGGCAAGAAGATAAATATTGTTTTATTATTAAAAATTGTGTAACATGGGGCGCAATTCGTATCCAGCGTTTTAAAAATTTGCGTGGCGGGGCAATCGGTCCACATGAAAATCTTCATTAAATTAAAATTTTTTTAATGCGAAGATTAAATGAATATAAAATTATTAAAAAGTTTTTAAAAAATAATTTTTTACACTTTTACACAAGAAGGTTAGGTAAAGTTTTTCAACTTAGGCCTAATTAACCTATACAAATTTTTCAGCAAGATGGGTTCACACTTACGCAAAAGTAACACGCAGGGATACAAAGGGATACTCTGATTATGATGTTGCCAGACCCTTAAGCAGTTTTCGTTCTTTCATTGGTTCTTACGGAAACGTAATATGCCTAAAACGCTCGAGTTTTGCCGTCTCGTTTTCTTTGTCAAAGGGTTATGCGTTCGTTTTTGTCAAACCTGCGCAATAATCGTTAAAAAGAAACGCCTCACCAAAACCGCTTAAAAGAATTTTCCTTAATTCTGATGTAATATAAAATTAAAAAAAGAATTGGCAACCTTACAGATTAATAACATTACAGTTCGTTTTTTTCAAACACCGCAAAATCGTAAAAAAAAAACGCTCACCAAACGTAAAGAATTTCCTAATTCTGTGGTAATATAGAATACAAAAGAATTAAGGAAAATTCCTACGTTTGGTGAGCATTTTTTACGATTTGCGTGTTTGACAAAAACGAACGCAAACTCGAATATTTTATTAGTTTTCAAACACATATTTCTTTTTAAAATAATATTGTAATACCATTTATGTTTATAAAAAAAAAAGAGACCTAAAACGCTTGAGCTTGCGTTAATTCATTTTGTCAAACAGCGTTTGCGTTCATTTTGTTCAACATTTCGCAAAATCGTTAATAAAAAAAACACCTCACCACCAAAACGTTTAAAGATTTCCTTAATTCTGTATTAATACAGAATAAAAAAGAATAGCAACTTTACAGAATTAAGCAAATTCCTTACGTTTGGTGAGGGCTTTTTTTTTTAAATGATTTTTGCAGTTTGACCAAAAAACGAACGCAAACTCGAACATTTTATTATGTTTTCGAACCCAATTTCTTAAAATAATACTGTAATACCATTATGTTTAAAATGAAACTGACTTATTCATAATTTATTAAAATAAAACACTTTAATTGAGGAATTCTTTAGGCGATGTGGGAAAAATTTGAATGGCACCTAATTGCCCCGGCCCCCCAAAAATCGCTGGGCAATTCGCGTCTCCAGCGTTACTTATTCGGCTTTAACATAGTCTATATGTAATATACCAAAATACAATTATCACTAATTTTACTCCTAAAGAGATTAACATTAACATATAAAAAAAAAATTTCTCGAAAAAAATAAAAAATAAAGTCTCCATAAACCTTAGCATTTTGAGTACCCTGATTTTGGACCGAATTGCCCCGTTTACAGTATATATATAATATATATAATAATATATATAATATATAATATATATATATAATAATATATATATATATATATATATATATATGTATACTGTATATAATGGGGGAAAACCGGTCACGGAGGGGACGGAGGGAAAAACCGGTCACTTTAAATAAAATTGTTTTAAATATTCGACTAAGTATCAGACATTGTATTTGATTAGATCAAGGTTTTTTTAAGTAGCAAATAGATATAATTTTTACCATATTATTAAAAATTTAAGTAAATAACTTACACTTACTAGTCAAAAAAATTTCCCAAAAATGGGGAAAATTATTTTTTTTTTTTTTTTTTTGCAAAAAATTTCTAAGACCTTCGGTGAATCTCGTAGAATTAGATATCAGAATTTTTGAAGGTTAGAATGCATATTGGGAAGTCATTTTTAACATTCCATGTAAAAAATTTTAAAAATTATTAAGCTTATTTTTAAATTTTTTAAGTGTTTTTTTCAAATTTCGGGGGGAAAAAACCGTGCAATATCGGGCATCGGGGAAAGCCGGTCTGTATAAACTTGTAAAAAAATGTCCATTTTTTTTTGTAGTTTTCAATAATTTTTGTCTCTTAATTTTTTATGTATGGTAGACTATTAGACATTTGTTTAATGTTTTTTTATTACCTTTCTTTTTTTTTTTTTTTATTATTATTATTATTATTTATTATTATTATTATTATTATTATTATTATTATTATTATTATTATAATAATAATAATAATAATAATTAAATAATATAATTAATAATAATAATAATAATAATATAATAATAATAATATTATAATATTATTATTATTATTATTATATATTATTATTATTAATTATTTATTATTATTATATTAAGCACTTTATATTACGAGTAAGCCTATTGTACGCCTGTTTTAGATTATTTATTTATTATTATTTAATAGGCCCACTTTATATTACGCAGGCCTACGTACGCAGATTTCACGTAAACGTTGCCAAAAGAAAATTTACAATGTTTATTAATTTTAAAATTATGTCAATCCAATATAATAATAATAATAATAATAATAATAATAATAATAATAATAATAATAATATTATTATTATTATTATTATTATTATTATTATTATTATTATTATTATTATTAATTATTATTATTATTTTTATTATTATTATTATTATTATTAAATAATAATAATATTATTAAATATTATAAAAATTTATTTTAAAATTTATTTGTATGAATTTAATTAAAAATTTGGTAAATTTTTTTTTTGTTTGATAAAAGTATACGTTAAATGTGCATACGTAGGCCTACTCGTAATATAAAGTACCTATATTGTTAAAGTGTGTAAATATTATTATTATTATTATTATTATTAGAAATTATTAAAATTTATTGTCATAATTCTTTTTTTTTCAATTTTTATTTAGCATAAAACAATGAAAATAAAATTCATAATTTTGGAAAAAATTCACGTTTGGAAAATATCACTAAAATATAACTTAGACTTGTGTTTTCCTATCCAAATTAATACTATAACATTATTAAAATCTACTTAACATTAAAATTATAAATCAAAAAATTAGTTTGGACAAACACAGTCGTAATAATTTTAAGTGTTACCGTTTCTCAACCCGACGCCACTGACCGGTTTTTCCCGAATTCAATTTTTTGAAAATGGAATTTTTCAAAATTTTTTTAAAAATATTCATTTCGAGATTTTTATTATTTTCATTATTCTAAAACATTAAGGAAACTCTAAATGTGAGAAAAAACTATTAAGTATAGATATAACTTAAAATTTCGATTTTTCATGATTCATTAAAAAAAAAAAACGGCGATTTTTGACCGGTTTTCCCCCATTTTACGGTATATATATATATATATATATATATATATATATATATATATATATATATATATATATATATATATATATATATATATATATATATATATATATATATATACCGGTATATAGGATCTTTCGTGTTTTCTGGACTATTGAATTTTTCAATGAAAATTTGTAGAATTATAAAACTTTTTCCACTGATTCCAAAAATATATTTCTTTTTCTCGAGAAATTAGTAGAAGTACTAAAAAAATTAGGATAAAGTTATGAAAATTGCATAATAAAAGTTGTTTTCTTGAACGTTATTATTTTTACCCAATGTCATGTAATAAAAGAGTAAAATAAATTTGTATTAAAAAGACCAACGAATTATAAGAAATGAGCTTCACCAAATTCCGAAAAAATATAAAGTAATATGGTACACAAAAAAACGGCTTGAAAAAAATATGATTAATTTTCTCGAATATGCATATGTGACAGATGTGAACTTTATACTTTTATTGGAAGCAATGTCTCAATACTTACATCTATTAAATTCTGCGAAGAAGAATTAATAATTTCAAAAAATACAGCAGTAAATTTTAACAATTAGTTACGAGAGGTAAGATTAATAATGAGATAAGTTGAACCAACCTAAATTTAAATTCAAACCTAACCTAACTTAACCTAACCTAACCTAACCTAACTAACCTAACCTCTCTCTCTCTCTCTCTCTTTATATATATATATATATATATATATATATATATATATATATATAATATATATAATATATATATATATATATATATATATATATATATATATATATTATATATATATATATATATATATATATATATATATATATATATATATTTAAGAATTTAACCTGTAATTTTCTATATTGTTTTTATATATTTAAAAAAAAAAAAATAAATTTTTTTCATATATGTAAAAAGAATATTAGTTTTGAAAGTTTGAGCTTCACAAATAATATTTTATTTTCTTTTTCTTATTAAATAAAAATTATTTAAAGTGTGTGTGTGTGTCCACTGTTTATTGTATGTAGTTTGTTCATTATTTTCCTAACTTTATACTAATTTTTAGTACTTCTACTAATTTCTCGAGAAAATAATTATATTTTTGGATTCAGTGAGTCATGTTATATAATTGTGCAAATTTTCATTGAAAAATTCAACAGTCAAGAAAACACGACAGACCCTATATATATATATATATATATATATATATATATATATATATATATATATATATATATATATAAGATTTTATATTAAAAGTTATATAAAATTATTTTTTTTTTACATTTCTTTATAGTTAAAGGAAAGTTTATTAGAAATTCCGGTTCCGGCCGGAATTTCTTTTGGGATTCCGGCTAATTCCGGTTCCGGCCGGAACCGAAAATTTCAGTTCCGGTACACCCCTAATAGGAAAGTATAGGAATGTCCTTGCTTTAAAATCCAATATGCTTATTGTAACCTGGATTGGGATGGTCCTAAACCGATCTCAAAGCCTGTTCATTTTTTTTATAAGAAAACCCTATGGGAAAATGCCAAACTTTGAGAGGCTGTAACTTTTTTTTCTACAGAGACCGACAAATATTTTTTTTTTTACTCCATTATTTTTTTAAAGTATGCTGTGATTTTCATAAAATTCTGTTTAAAGGCACATTGTAAATAATTAGCTACCTGTCTGAATTTAAATATTTAGGATAGGCCTATATGTTGGATGAAAAGGGAATGGATGATGCAGAGTTTAGTAGGAAAGTTGTGAATGGCAGGAAGGTGGCTGGTGCAATTAAATCATTGCTGGATGTAAAGGGACTAAGTCTTGAGTGCACTAGGGTCTTACATGAGGGTATGTTGTTACCTGTGTTGATTTATAGTAGTGAGACTATGGTCTGGAATAAGAGGTATAGATCTAAAATTCAGTGTGTTCAGATGGACAATCTTAGGGGTGTGTTAGGTGTGAGAATAATCGATAAAATGAGGAATGAATGTATTAGAGAGTTGTGTGGTGTGAAGAAAAGGATAAATGAGAATAAATGAAAGTACATTGAGATGGTTTGGTCATGTGGAAAGGATGGATGATAGTTGTTTGGTTAAGCGGATGTATAGTGGTGAGTGTGTTGGAAAATCGACCGGCTGGGAGACCGAAGAAAAAGTGAATTGAGTCAGTAAAGGAATGCCTGGAGGAGAGAATTGTGATTTTGGCAGAGGCGGGTAGAAAGGTGCATAATAGGAGTAAATAGCAGGGTTTTGTTAGGGGGTATGGTTATGGCCCACCTGGGCCAAGGAATGAAAACTCCACATTGACAAGTGCATAGTTACGGTTCCGTTGCATCCTTTGAAGTTCTAGGGTTGCGATTTTCTGATTGAGACGACGCTTTCTCACTAATAGTTATTGAAGGGGCGGTAAGCGCTGGGCTTTCTTTCGATTTTTCTTTTTTTACATATTCTTACTATTGTTTCCGATGCATGTCACACACCTTACCCCCAGTCTTGGGGAAAAAAGGTGAATGATGATAAAGCTGTGTAAATTAACAAATCTTATCATAACCTGAACTAGAAGGCTCTAAACCAAAACCTAACCTATATGGATCGTCTATGCCATACACCTAAACCTAACCTATATGGATCTTTGATGCCATATATGTTGTTGGCTTCTAAGATGGAAGTTCACTATATGCTTCAGAAGGTTGATGAAAAAATCCAGATGGAATTTTACAGTTTTATTTAGGTTGCTCAGTTATGGGTGTAGACACATACCTTTTAGATTTGATCCTTGTCACAGCTGGATAAGTCCAAAACCAGAATAAGACTTACACCCCAGGCTAAAAATAAAAGGAATAAATACATGTTAGCTTGGGATGTAATATAACTGCAATATGATGCATCCTGATTAGAAAGTACTAGTAAATTCTCCAGGATATAGCCAATTGCACCATATTACAAAAACATATAAAGTACCATACTTTGGCTGATACTTGGGGGTATCCCAGAGTATGGTACCAGATTTGGTACAAATTTCTTATATATATATATATATATATATATATATATATATATATATATATATATAATATATATATATATATATATATATATATATATATATATATATATATATATATATATATATATATATATATATATATATATATATATATATATATATATATATATGTCTGATGCTGATGCCGAAGTTTTGGGTTTTTATGATACCCCGAGAAATACAAAATCCAGGTGTTCGCACTGATGCTCCTTTCTGTTGGGGAACTAAAGAGTCTAGCCATGACCTGACCTCAGCTGAAGCTAATTTGTGTCCTAAGCTACACTATTTCTTATAATAGGGCCTATGTTGGCCCATCATGCGAAATTATGCATGTCTAATACCTATATAGTAAATAATCTAGCCTAATACTGGTTTGTACATTTTGTATAATAAATGATTTATTAGGTATATTTATTTATAATAGTTTTGATTACGTACCTTTGTAAACTTATGGTTGAAAAGCTGTGTGAATGAAGTACATGCCATTTGTAGATTCAGGAAATGCTAGCAAGCGAAAAAGTAGGCTAGGATTTAGGCCAATAAAAGTGACCAGGACAGAAATTCTTAGAATCTGTCAGACCGCTACAGCACCTCCTTCAGTGAGGTGGTCAAGTTTCCTGTCAGTCCAGGTAGCTGCTATGAATGGAATCCTAACGATTCTGATAAAAGATTTTTATAATCTTAGATATAATCAATTTCATATTTAGGTATGTTTACTTCAAGTAATTCCTCTACAATTTTGGTGATTTCTGGGTCTTCAATTAGTGTTGGCAACTGTGACCCTACAGTTGTTTTACTTTTAAATTTTCTTTGGGGCTTAGGTGTTAATCTAGTTAATTGAGAAAGCTCTGAGAGGTGAGTAAGCTCCCAGAGTTAATCAGTTTCTCGAATGTGGTATTTTTTTGGTGCAATTTATTCTCAGGTAATTTTCGACAGAAGAGACATCCAAGGGTGGCATCACATTTCTGCTGTTTCTCCCTTCTTAGCAGACAATCCTGTGCAACATGGACTTGTTCCTCACATCGAATGTGTTTGTTTTTGGCTTGATAACATTCTTCATGAACATGACCTCGTTTGCAGGAAAATTGACAATAAGGTCTTGAAGGGCCGTCTTGGGGCCTGGATTGTAATAACCCCCCCCCCCTTCGATATTTTAATCGATAATAATATCAGCCACCAAAATAAATATATATGAGGCTTTATTTTAATCTTACAGTATGTTATTATTTAATAAATGTAATTCAAATGTACTTTTATTTATTAAAATAAAATTTTAAAAATAATTAAAAAAAAAAAATAGTAAAGTTACTTCACATTTTATCAAAAAAAAATATAAACAAAAGAAAAAAATTGATAATCTCTTTAAAAGTTGTAAATAAAAATATAGTTATTATTATTATTCGAATTTAAAATCATTGAAGGGGGCGGTTATTACTAAAACCACGGCCCCAGTCTTGTACCATTGTGTGTCCTTGCTGTTTACAATGCTTACAGGTGGTTGAGGATCTGGACCGCACAGTTTGTTGCTGTCTTAGTTGGATGTGAATGTCCTGTTGATTCACAATAAGAGGTAGCATTGGAGGAATAATTTCTTTGGTGTTGAGGAGAAGGCCTTGTTTTTAAAGAAGTCAGATACTTTTGGGAGAAAAAAGATCTTGAATTTCTAGGAGGACTCAGAGGGCCAGGAAGTCTGGAAAGTGCAAAATTATTTGAAGGGTTCTGAGGTATGCCTACAGCTTAAGCAAAGGTTGGCATAGAATATAGTTCAGAGGAATTTCCCGTAAAAGTAGATCTCAGGGCACTTCTTGGTGTAGAGTGTACACAACTAGGTGGTGTATTGATAGAGGGCTCAGTAAAGGAGGGTGGATATGTCATTTCATTACTCGATGTTGAGTACATTTGTCGGTTATAGTATTAATAAAGGTAACTGACAAGGGGGACTGATGTAAGTGAGAAAATATCTATGATTTCAGGTGGTGATACATCTGGGATGGTTCTTTGTACTCGTGATGGGGGTTGTCAGTAGACCATGGTTCATGTAACCAGTTTATTGCTGGTCAATTAATTTTACCCGACCATGTCAAGAAAAAGAAGCACAAGCCATGGACAGCTTGCAAACAATGACGGAGGAATTAATGTTCTCTTGAACTGAGACTGGTAAGCTACTTATCAGTTTTTCCTTGACAATCTTCGTATCTTTTACGTTTGAGGCAGGAAATCCTATCTTTGCAAGTCCCTGAAGTTTTAGGGCATATAAGGGAATAGTTTCCTTGGGTTGTATTTTTGCATCATTAAAGTTGGTTAGGTCATTCTTAGCTTTCCTTCGCAAATACTCAGTGAATCACTCTGTTAGTTCTTTCTAGATGATTGTATAGCCAGCGTTTTCTTCATGAGAACATTGTACACCAGTTTCATGTCACCCTCCAGATAGGATCCTAGGTGAGTCTTTCATCCATCAGCTGTTGATCTGAGATAGGTGATGTCTGCATATTCCTCAAACCGTTACAAAAGTTGTGGGAACGGCTCTCCATTTTCTAAGGAATATTTTCCAACAGGTTTTATTTTATTTGAATGAGATGGA
>JABUQX010003497.1:27500-33373 GCA_015478945.1 Trachelipus rathkii | reverse complement strand
ATTTTTTTTGCCAAACTTGTGGATAATATAAGATAATATATATTTATAAAATAATATAATATATATATTATATATATAATATAGATATATATATATATATATATATAGTATATATATATATATATATATAATATATAATAATATAATATAATATATATAAATTATATATATATATTATATATATATATAATATAATAATATATATATTAAATATAATATATAGATATATATATATATTATATATATTATATAATATATATATATATAATATAAATAATATAAAAATATATATTATATAATATAATATATATAAAAATATATAGCCAAAACTAATAAACGTACATAAAAGCCTATTATCATTCGGCAGCTACTAAACAGTCTACACCAGTAAAAGTTAGGGCTAGTTTTACAACAGTGGATCAGTATAAGATTAGGTTACTTATTACCGCACAGTAGTCAACAGCCCCCTAAATTAGTAAATTTACCCTTTTTTGGGGCTCGAGCCGTATGGGGACAGAGTGGGACTTTTCATACCCCGGAGGGGATGGTCGGAGAACCCCCGAGACACCCAAAGACCAAAGAGCGGTGTTCCGAAGACCATGCCCGGAGGGGGATTATCCCCCGTTAGTCCACCTAGATCCGAGAGACCCCGGACTCCTGACATCGGAGCGGACTTTACCAGGGTATTCGTTAGCTGATATACCCCAGAAACAAATAAATCCCAAAAATGAGTACTTTTGGGACATTTATTCCCAACAATCTATTCGTACTCTATAAATCTCAAAACCATTTGTGACATTGGATTTACCTATAAATATATATATAGTATTATAATATATATAATATATTAAAATTATATATATAATATATATATATATATAGTATATATATAATATAGTAATATATAATATAATATATAGTATATATAATATCACGACAAGCGTAAAGTACCAACTTCTGCGTCACAGTCAAATCGTACCCATGAAAGGAGTCGGATCGTTGAACTATACGTCACGCGCTTCAGTATAGGCTACATAGACAAAGCGAAAGCTCCTTATTGGAATGAAATTCTTCCGCGCATTACAACGATAATTAAATATCTGTACTTGTCCTTAAAGGAAATAATAAAAGACATTGATATCGAAAATCGCAGAACATCTGCTCGTCAGCCCTTGGCAGTTCAACAGTGTGCTAAAACTATCAAATAGAAAGATCCCGAGAGTTTCCACAAGTTGCTTTTATCATGTTTATTTTTATATGTTAATTTTTTTTTTTAATGGGCTCGAGCCGACAGGGACAGAGGGGACGAAGTCCCCCCCGTGGTCCACCGTGAGGCCGTGAGACCCTGACTCTTTCCATCTTTGCGAATTAATCTTGGGTATTCCTTAGTTTTAAAAAAAAAAAAAAAAAACTGTTATTGGCAACCTTGACACACTTGCCTTGGAATAATCGAAAAAAAATCGATATTTCGTCGTTCGTTAGCGGTGTTTTTTTTTTTTTTGTTTTATGTTTTTTTTTTTTTTTTTTTTTTTACAGTTCACCACCCTCACGTGCAAGCCCTATTCAAGAGGTGTGTTGCACCCTCAGAAGTGATCACAACTCAACTCAATATTTACGCAGATGAGCCGACACCTTCCTTTTAAAGGACAAGCTCCTAAATATTTACAAACAATATAATTAATAAAATTCATAACCAATTTTTATTGAATGATAATAATTATATATAATTATATTATATATAAATATAATAATAATAAAATAAGTATATCAATAATTATATTATATATAAATATATACAATTAAATATTATCAAAGTTAAAATTTATCTAGTACTCAATTTGAAGCTTCGTTGATTACTGGGCCAAAAAAAAAAAAAGGGGGCGTAATACCCCCACAAAAAAAAAACCACACAAATTACCTGAATAATCACTATATGGACACTGAACGAACAATTGCCGATTTCACAATTAGCCAAATGGTATAGTTTAATAAGCGAATGGGTCTGTCTGGCAGTGAGTAAATTCATTCCTGCAAATCAATATCCGAAAGCTCTTTTCAGAATTGTTCAGTTGATATTGAATTTAAATGCCTGATTTATTGATATTTATCTTCTCATAAATTCTGGTGTATAATATTAAATGCTAGCTCCTCGCTCTCATATCGCTCATTTCCGAGCACTCTCTCCCGCCTCTCCTCTCTCTCTTCTTTCTCTCTCTCTCTCTCTCTCTCTCTCTCGTAATCTTCTCTCCTCTCCACATAATATTATATATAATATATATATTATATATATATAATATAATATTATATATATATATAATAACATACAATATATATAATATTATATATATCTATCTTAGCTTAATGATAATTCTAATATTTACTGTATATTTTGCCTGTTATGATAATTAAACCCAGTCGATTCCATAACGTTCAGAAATGCTTCAAATGAGCTGGAGAAAAAGAAAATGTTAAAAAAAGATGTGAAATGACCATTAAATAGTTATAAAGCCACACAATAACACTGAAAAATTATCAAATTCCAGTTGGGAATAGTTGTCGCACCTTTTTTCATCATTATATATACATTTTTTATATATATATATATATATATATAATATGTATAGTATATTATATATATATATATATATAATGATATAATAGATTAAATAAAGTAACTGAAAAAAAGCAAAAAAATTATATACATAAATTTACAAAAATATTTTTATTTATATATTTTATATATAAATATATATATATATAATAAATATATATATATATTATTATATATATAGAGAGAGAAGAGAGAGAGAATGAGAGAGAGGAGAATAGAGAATTGACCTTTCATTTATGTTGTTTATTCAACCTCAATATTAATTATCTTCTGGAAGGTAATTTTAAAATAAAATAAAAAAAAATAAAAATAAATAAATAAATAAATAAATAAATAAATAAATAAATAAATAAATAAATAAATGTTTAATTAAATGATTCATAATCTTTTATTGTTGTTTTCTTTGCCGCACCGGATGCGCCCTCATCCAGCACCGCACCAAACCGCACCTAGCAACGTCCCTAGCAACGGGTGGGGTTTGAGACATGGTATCTCCCCCAAACTTGTTTGGTGTCTGAGTACTGCTTCTACTGCTTAGAGTCAGTATGATACGCAATTTTTTTTACGTATTTTAAATAATAAACATTAAAATTTTAGTAAAAACATAAAATATTTTTAATATATTTTATGAAATTAATAAAAGTTTTAAAATAAATAAAATTATAAAACATAAAATTAAAAGTAAATAAAAATTTAAAATAAATAAAATTATAAGTAAATAAAAATTAAAACAAAATGAAACATAAAATACTAAAATTTTGAAAATAAATAAATAATTTTACAAATAATTCCCTATTTAAAAACAAAATTATAGACAAATATCAAACAAAAATGCATTGGTTCAAGAAATATAGCATAGTTAAAAAAATTGAGTTTGAAGAATATGATATCAGCCTTCAACCTTTAAAAATTGTTATCTATATAAGTATGCAAACAGAAATGTCGACCCGTACAATTAGAACAGAATCATTCATGCAAACAGTAAGTGCGTTTGATTTCAGTGGATAGTTAAGACTCAGTAGAGAAGATAGAAAGATTTATAATTAAAATCTCTTGTCTAAGATTCGATATATATATATATATATAAAATATATATAGAAATATATATATTAATATATATAATATATATATATATATATAAATATTAAATATATATATAATATAAAATATTAAATAATATATAATATATATATATATTTAAAAATAATCATATATATATATATATAATAGTATATCTGTACGACATATGGTAGTCCCATGAAACTTTATACAATGATACCCAAGTTGTAATTATTAAGCCAATGTTTACTAACTCGGCATCTGCACCCTCCAGCACCTGTGCAGGCACTGACTCTGACTCCTTCTACGACTCCTCCTTACTTCCTTCCTTCTTTTTCTCCACTTTTTACGGTTGGGGCCTCCTTCCTGGCGGCCCTCAAACACCCTTAAAAGTTATGAAACCCTCACAATCAATTCTACGGCCTTAATCAAGCAATACATTAGATATCAATATTGTACTTATTAAGCAACTGTTACATGCTCAGCACCGTTAGCCAACACCGCTCCGGCTCCGGCTCCGCATCACCGCATCGCCGCTGGGTCCGGTATTACACCTCCTTTCATACTCGATCCAACCCTTCCATCTTCCTCCTGCTGGTGTGAGGGAGAATATAATATTTACTCTTACACTTATATTGTGGAAATTAATAGACAGTAGTTATAATATATATATATATATAGTTATAGTATATAATATATATATATAATATATCATATATATAATATATAAATTATCTATATATATATATATATATATATATTTCTTTAAATATATAAATATATTCACTTTCATTATCGTTTTTCCCAGCGTCTATCTGACTTTTTGGGGCACACTCCCCCCGGAGTTCACCGCTCGAGAACCTGCTCCTGGGAGGCGACACCATCAGACGCGGCCATTTGAGAGAACCAGTCTAAACCTACCGTTGCGGGACGCTTGCTAGTCGTCGGGGCGTGCCGGGGCGGTTTCGACTGCGCATCGTGTCGGCAAAGAAAAACACAATCAAACATAATGAATCATTAATTAAACATTTATTATTATTATTTATTATTTAATTTTACTTATTTTTTCATTCAATCAGAGGAAGTTAATCATTCTAAATAATTAATGACTTGTGTTGACCGTGTAATCTCTCTATTGTATAATAAATATATATATATAATATATAATATAATATATATATAATAATATATATAAATATTATATATATATATATGATATATAATATAAATATATATATATAAAATATATATTAATATATATATATTATAATAATATATATATATATATATATTATATATAATATATATATTATATATAATATAATATATATATAATATATAACAAAAAAAATGTCGACAACCTATCCCCTCAACCTACTGAGGTCTCTCAATATATATATATATATAATATATATATATATATATATATATATATATATATAATATATTATATATATATATAAATATATAATATAAATATTATATAACAAATGCACAGCGTACGAGCTATCATTACAGAAGTCCTCTTCCTTTCTGTATCCCTACCTGTGGTGGTGGAAAATACATTAATAATATTAATAATGTTTCTAGAATAACTGAAGTTATGGAAAAAATAGAATTATATTTTCTGCTTACAAAGTCAAATTAGGTGATTTTATCAATTTTATTGAGGTAATTCCTCGATTTTATATTTAAACGTTTTAATTCCAAAAGCTACGTTTCAAACAGTCTATATCTTTCATGGAAAAATTGACTTTTGTCATGTATTTTTGATATAGATAGATACTATATATATATATTATATATATATTAATAAATATATATATATATATAATATATAATATACTTATATATATATTATATATATATTAATATATTTATCTTTTTCACAGGTCATTTAGCTTTTTTTCAGTTCATTCAAACAAACAAAGTTTTCATGAAAATTGGTAAATTTCGTAATTTATTATTTTATTATTATTATGTATTACTTATCATTTATTATTATTAATATTATTATTATTATTATATATATTAATATTATTTATTATTTATTATTTATTATTTATATTATTATGATTATAATATATTCATATTATTATATATTAGTATATTATTATTAGTATATTATTATATATATTATATCATTATTATTATTATTATTAATGTATTAATATATATATTATTATTTTACACTAATTCATAT
>JABUQX010003497.1:0-25000 GCA_015478945.1 Trachelipus rathkii | reverse complement strand
TTATATTATTATATATATTTATTATTATTATGATTAGTATTATATATTATATATTATTATTATATTATATAGTATTATATTATTATTATACTATATTATATTATTTATTATTTATTATATAAATAGTATATATTATTATTATATATTATTAATTATATTATAATTCATTACTGTAATTATTATTTTATCATTGTTAAACTGTCCCTATTATATTTATAAATATTATTATTTAATTATTATGACACTGATTCTATTATTTGCTAATATTATGTATTCCTAATTGTATTAATATTCGTTTTGGGATGTACATTAAGCTCAACCTTAAACCCCAATTACTTAAATTAATCAATTTACATTATTGGACTAAAAGGACACAACATTGTGTTGCAATAGTAGCCCCCTTCAAAAATTGTATACCATTTAAGTCTTTGTATTACACAACTAAAATGTAATAATGTTTAAACTTAATATATGTATATTGATTACAAAATTTATTGCTTTAACAATATAATATAAATCATTATCAAAAATTTCATACTTCAATTGTTAATGTACAATTGAAACTCCAAAATTATATAGATTATATACTCTAAGTGATTTATTATTATATTAAATTATATTGATATATTATTATTATTATATTATTATATATTATTTTATATTTTTATTATTTTTCTGATTATATTAACTGTAGAAACATAGAAAAAAATATATAATATTAAATTATATATATAATATATATATATATAAATAATATATATATATATATATAATATAATATTATAAATATATATATATAATTATATAATAAATTATAAGTATATATATATATAAGCTTAATTTTACTTTTCGACCGCAGAAAAATAAAAACTAAGTCCACTCAAACAAATATAAATGCACTCAACTATTCACCTTTTAAGATATTTTCAAATTTACTTTCTAAATATGTTTTACGCTGAGAGAGAGAGAGGGAGAGAGAGAGAAAGAGAAGATGAGAGAGAGAAGAGAGAAGAGAGAGAAGAGAGAGAGAAGAGAAATAGAGAAGAAAGAGAAAGAAGAAAGAGTATAGGTCACTCCTTTCATATTATTGAATCAAAGCTCTTGCTTCGTTTACTAAATTTTCGACTTCCAAAGATTTTCGAAGTTATTTTCTTCAGAATATGGAGGAAAACTTTAATTATTCTAGACATATAGTTAAAGGTATTCAATTTAACTAAAAATCTTGAACAAATTAAGTACACACCCACACACCTACACAACCCTACACACACACCTACACACTCACACACACACACACACACACACACACATATATATATATATATATATATATTGTACGTTTATATATATATAATTATATATATAATAAAATATCTATATAATAATATATATTATATTATATATAATTAAAATATATAGAAATATATATAAATATATATATATAAATATTATATTATTATATATAATATATAATATATATATACTATAATTAAATAATAATTATTATACAATATATAAATATATTATATATATAATATATATATATATATATATATATAATATAATATAATATATATATATTATATATATATATATATATAATATTAATTGTAGTTTGTATTTATATAATAAATATCAGTTATTAATGATGAATGTATCCTCCCACATAAAGGCAATACGGCAATAATTAAGCTCTAAAAATGATGCTTGGACTTCCTTTTCCATAATGTAATGCCAGGAGGCGGCGAATTTAGCTCCACAATCTACCACAACAAGAATTTCAAATTTCTAATCAGATTTTCATCTATGCGGATACATTAATATATATATATAATATTATTATATAATATATAATTATATATAATAATATATAATATATATTTAAATATTCTTTTTTTAATTAATTTTTATATAATATATATAAATATTAATAATTATAATATATATAATATAATATAATATATATATATATTAAATATAATATATATATATTAATATAATATATATATAATATATATATAATATATATATTATATTAATATAATATATATATATATATATATATAAATATAATATATATATATAATATATATATAATATAATATATATATAAATATAATAATATAATAATAAATATATATATAAATATAAATATATATATATATATATATAATATATATATATTAATTATATTATATGATGTCATCAACATCGTCTCATCACCATTCTACCTCCTATTCCCAGGATTGGGTGAGGGGGCATTACATCCGTAAACAGAAAAGCGGTATGAAGAATACCTTCAATGAGAATTACGTGCACATCAAAATCCACCCTAGGGTTTACGAGACCTGCACGGACCCTCACTGGCAATCTCGTCAAATGTGCGGCAATCCCTGAGAAACTACAAACAAGACCCCTTCACAAAACCCGTCATTCACTCCTGTACGCATCTTCTATCTCCCCTCTTGCCAAACTCACATCCCTCCTCAGCATCCTTTTCTGACATCAATTGACTTTCCTTCGCGTCTCCCAGCCGGTCGATTCCAGCACACTCAACCAATATATATTCAGACTTAACATAACCAACCTCATCCATCTGTCCATATGATCAAACCATCTCAATGTATTCTGGTTCTTCTTCTCATACACCTCTTCTCACACACCACACTCCTAATCGTCATCCCTGATTTATCAATCTTCTGCACATAGTAACAAGCCACTAGATATTCCATCGAACACATTGTACCTAATAATCGTATACCTCCGTATTCCAGACCATAGTCAACTACATACACTAACACAGGCAGACAAATGATACCTGCATCCAAAATAAACCCTATGATCAAGAACTTAGTCTTACACATCCATCAAGAATTTTATTGCTACCAGCTACTTCACTATTCACAGCTCTCTGCTACACTCATGCATCATCCGTTCCCTTCCATCCACCAGTATATCCAAATATAAATCATACTTTGCTCAGCTGCTCACCAATCTAACCATGACTTCACACGAGGGACTATCCGTACTCGCTACAGAACCTACTCTTATCTACATTTACTTTCAAACCCACTCCTTTTACACACCTGTCAAACCCCTTACCATCTCTTCAAACTCACTTAATTCACCATGCACAAAAACAAATCATTCGAATACAAAAGCACGCACCTTCCACTCTCTTCCATCCTCCACCATTTTAACACCTTCCTCTGCCACCCTCCACGCCAATCTATTTATGACCCTTATATATGGCGTCGCCAGCTCTCCAACGGTGGGGAGCTTAAATATTTTATTAGAGCTTATATATATAATATAATAAATATATATAACTATAATATAATATAGTATTATATTATTAATATAATATTATAATAATAATATAATATATATTATAATTATATATATAATATATATTATAATATTAAAGAAAGAAGACATAAAATTAGAAACATTTGTATGGATAATTTAATGATTTTTGTTTTAAAAAAATTATTTATTAAAACAATAGTAATATCAAATATCAATATCAAATATCGATATTCACAATTTAGAGCAGTTGCAAAATTGATATTATAAGAAAAATAATTTCAGGCTCCAATCGCAAATTATCAACTACTGTTTGAATAAATTAATCATAATTGTCAAACACCAATTTCTGTGTACACTCATCAAGCCATTCAGCCCAGTCCGTTAACCTGTCGCTTTTCCATAGTATCGCAGCCAAGTCTATCTTCGCCAAAGTACTGAAAAATTGATTCTACGACTGTGGTGCATTTCTGGGCGAGTAGTATCATCAAGGCCTTTTTCGTCGAAAGAAAGGTTCATTCTCCTTTAAGACTTGGGAGACAAACAAGATCTTTTTTTCACAACTCAGTTTCTTGTCCTTCCAGAATTTTGATACCAAATCAGCTCTTCTCTATGCCTGCTAAGTGGTTATAAAACTTATTAAAATGAAGTCTGTCATTTCCTTAATTCATCGATTGTTAATAATACGCATGATGAAAGGGTTTGTGTAATATGTCAATGCAATGAGCAATAATTTTCAGTAAGAAAACCGTAATCCAATAAGAAGAGTTAATAGAATCCAATACGTTATTAGGATCTTCTCCAGACTCCGGGATTTTGTTGCTGGATGCTCGAGGTGCTGTGACCTACAAAAAATCTTGTATATTCAGATTGAAGTCCCAAGTCTCTCGCGATTTATTTAGCTTCTTGTTACACTTATCTGTATTTCTTCTCACTTTCCAAATGCTCCTAACCGATTTCCACAATAGTGAATGTTGCTTCTAGGTTTGACTATAATCAGGCTTGAATTAAGAGCATTACAACTGCTTCTAACATCGCGAGAGTACTTCGCATCAATATCATACCATGATGTAATACACTTATATGCCTCTAATGTAAACTGAAAAAAGCGCTTTTTCTGTGGCTATTTTCCTTCAATCGAAAGAGTTCTAGCGCATCATTCGTACAAAGTCTCCTTATCATACCCTGATGCATCGTGCTTGTTCAGACATCTGGTCTACATGTAGGCTTGGGATGTTTGGCATAAATTTTCTTCTCAAGACCGTCGCGAAAAAACGTAATAAAGTCCTTTATAGTTCCCACAGTATTGCGAATTTCTTATTGTGTTCAAATCAGTTACTACTAGATTTAGTTTGTGTGTGAAGAGCAATGAAGAACAATGCTTTTTTTATACATTTTTCGCAATATTGCTTGGACATCTTTGCCAGACATCGTGAAACAGCCATCGAAACCCAAGCCCACGCATTCCGCGGGATTCAGTTCTTCGTCGTGACCAAAATCGTCAATGTGCTTAGCAATGAATGGTTTTTACATCAAGGCTTTCAGTCTTACAAAGCCAATAAGTTCCTCTTTATTCATCGACTTCTTTGTTGAAATTAGCGCAACCCTATGAATTTCCTTTCCAGATAATATCAGCGTTTCATCTGCTAGTAAGCTATATGCGCACGCTTCCTTTACCTTATTAACAATGCTTTCCTTTATAGTAGTAACCACATTGAGAAATGATCTCATTCTGAATCTAAACTGATTGATAGGCATTATTCTTCCCCTTTTCAAAATGATTTTTCAATGACTGATCCTCCGGCATCCATTCGTAAGCGGCACAAATCTTGCATACCTCCCTCATCATGATGTTACCCCGAAACTGTAAATCGCGCGTCTACCAAAAAGGTCACTACCATGAAATTTATTGAGATATTTTTTTATTTCTTCTATGATTTTTTACAATGCTGGAAATGGATGTCTAGCGCACGTTGTAGGAACCAATTTGCAGCTTCAACATCACTTTAGCCACTCATGTTTGTATTTCCCTTACAAACCGCATGAACATCTTCATATTTAAGTGAATGGTCTTATTATTAAAAGAGCTAGGACTCCCTGATCTAACTTTAATTTGTGGAAATAAAAATACAAGAGACTTGCAAATGCCTTTAGGCCTGGAGTATGTCACAAGGGAATAGATCTCCAACCATTCATAAAATGAATTTCCTCTAAGTGAGTAGCATCTTCCAAAAAAAATTATAGGTCTTAGGCGGGATCCAACACCTCTTTCAGTAACTGTTTCTTTCTCAGTCGAAATCATAGAGGAATGTCCAACTATCTATCAATGTCATTTTCGTGACTGTTATCTACTAAAACGCTAGCTCCGAAATCTGACCCATATCTGACTCTATAGGTCTTTGGCCTGATGTGTTCTTTCATGCATGCGAAATATGCGAGAGTAGAGTCCTCCTGTGTGTCTTAATTTACTTATAGATATCTTCTTCGTTTTCACCGCTACCATTTCCATTTTATCTTAGTTCTTCCTTTTCAAATTTACTAACAATATATATAGATATATATAAATATATATATATAATATAGATATATATATAATATTATAATATATATATAATTATTATATTATATAATATATATATAATTATAATATATATATAATAATAATAAATATAATATATATATATGTATATGTTCACTTACTGTAAATCTCGTCACATATGCATATGCTAAAATTACTAACATTCAAAGATAGTAACAGAAAAAAAAATTTAAAAGTATAGCAAACTATGTTGAAAAACCACTAATTTCTGTGTTGTAATGAAAATAGTTTTTAAAATGAAGCTAACCTCATGTGGAAGTAAGATCATTTGTTACAAAATTCCTACTTTAAGAAGTAAAATCACAAAAAAATTTTATAATATTAAAGTAAAGTCTTATCGACCATGGAATCCCCAATATCCATATCTGAGAAAATTGAACTATAAAACTGTACACTGAGGCGGTGTTAATTATAGAGTAGCGTCACGGAGTGATAATTTCAATGCTTACTTTGAACCTTAAACAATTAATAAAGAATTGACAATCCGACTGAACACAAAATCTAGAATTTATTTATACATATCAACATTAAAAAAGCATAGATAGAATAACCACAGTTCTTATCTACAAATTAAAGAGCATATAAAATGATAAAGACCTCGTATCGGCAGAAAAATGTAAAATGAAACGATTGGCAACTAGCCTCGCCATTATTACTCGTAATATATATATTATATATATTAATATATAGTATAATATATATAAATATATATAATATATAATTATATATATATATATATATATATAATTATATATAATAATATATTATATATATTATATATATAGTATATATATAATTATATAAATATATATATATATAATAATAATATATATATATATAAATATATATATATATAATATATATATATATATATATATATATATATATATATAATATATAGTATATATATATATATATATATATTCTAAAACTTATTTAACGCCACCCGAACGAACGTTTGGATCAAAAAAATTCGCATGTAGACTCTATAGAGTAAACACTTCTAGGGGGGCAGCTGCCCCCCCTTGCCCCCCCTGACGACCGCCTCATGACCCTATCCAATATAGAGATAATAATCCACGGCCGAATCATAACACATCCCTGCCTAACTCTGCTTAATTAAATATTAAACCCAAGCAGATCGATGGATCGACGGCATTCTGTTTTTAGTTGACGGATATGTTATCTTTCTTTGAGGTTTTTTTCATTCCATCCATTCAAATTTCTTGAATTGGCGTTAAATTTCATGGAGGTATTCATTTGTTGTTTTTATTGAGAGTTACTGTTCCTGCATTTCATATTTTATTAACCATCAAAGAGTTATCCTTTCTTCGATATATTCTGTTAAGTCCTATTTTTTGTGTATTTATTTATATTTGGCATTCCCATACTTTCTTTTCATATCTCGGGATGGATATACAAGCTGTGTCCACATCTTGTAAAATTATTGTGTGCAGATGATTTCCCTGTTTATTTTGCTCAAGATATTTCATGCTGTTACCAGTCTACAATTCCAAAACTGTATCTGACAGGTACAGCTAGTGTCTTAATAGCCTCTATTTTGTTTTTGTTCAATTCGTTTTATAGTATTTTTCACCTGTTAGGATGTATTTCTTTCTATTTTCTCTTCATAATTGTGTTTTTAATAATGTCGGACTCCTCCACCTTCAAGATTTAATAAGTTCCTCCTGCTCCTAATTCTTTAATTTTCCCTATGACCATATGTTTTCGCTTGTATCTTTCACCTTGTCATTAATAGGAATGAACCACTTTCAATGCAAATCATTCTTAATGTCCAATCAGAAAATCACTAAACCA
Source organism: Trachelipus rathkii (assembly GCA_015478945.1). Lineage (NCBI taxonomy): Eukaryota > Metazoa > Arthropoda > Malacostraca > Isopoda > Trachelipodidae > Trachelipus > Trachelipus rathkii. The sequence goes on along the minus strand of JABUQX010003497.1, from coordinate 17,277 downwards.
CCTTTATCTATCTTTCTGCCTCTCCTCTACGCGGTGCATACAATGCTTTAATCATCCATGGAAGAAGAAATGAATTATTTTCTTTCTTCTCTGTCTCTTAATTTATTCTCGTATCCGTTTTATTAATGATCAGGGCAACTTAGGGGTTAGTTTCTAATACAAACAAAAAGATGACATTGATCCCTTTAAAAATCCCTTTTTTCACTGTTACATTTTTAATCTCATAATTCCTTTCTCATGGCAGCTTTTAAATAATTTTCACATTTCTATTACCCTTTCCATGAATCTTTTGATTTTCTTCAACTTTGTAGATGCTCATTATTTCTTTCAGCCTATGAAGTTAGATTACACTATTATATGCTTTTTGAATCATTTATACAGCTAGTTGCCAAATCAGCAAATTATTGTTTTTCAATTTTCATTTATATTTATCAATTTGCTGTCTTTGTATTATAATTAAGTCTACTTACATCCCTTTGGCTCTTCACTAACAATGTGTTACTTCTACGTTTATATAGCCTTTGTGTGGAGAACTCTCGTAACACTGTAAGTTATAGGAGGCAAGTTAGGTCTATATTACTAGACTTGTTCTTCATCTTTTTAGAATAACGGATTTGAACCAGTGGATGTCTACTCCTCCATCCATATGGTTTTAAGCATTTGTTATGGTTGATTAATGAGTTAGTTCATTCCAATTGCTTTTCCAATTATAGTTTTCGTATAAGATCCTTACTTCTTAATTACTAATTTTGCTGAAAGTGCATATTTTAAAGTCTGTATTCTGGGGGTAATATAATTATCATCTCAACCATGAATCATCACATTATTGAGACACATTATCTACATACATATTATTTTTTCCAACAAGTCTTTCGACCTTCTCTGGCTGAATGCATCTTTAACTTCAATCGCCATTATTCGAAATCGTTCTTAAATTTTACCTGATTTCTTTGAACAAATTTTTTTTTTTCTCATTTTCACGCAATTTCGACCTTGCAATCTCTTTTTTTTTTGCGCTGAAGTTAGTTTCTTCTCAAGATGAGTGTGTGTTAATTTTCCCCGGATTTCTGATTTTTTCTCTATTTACTAAATTTATGCTTTCTCTTTGTTGCTTCAACTATTATTTCTCCTTTCTAGCATTTGAGTATCCAATTCGTCAGAAGGTAATCATTTATTTCAAGTCTAAAATTCAATGGCATCCTCATTCTCTTTCTTTTATCTTTGATATATTCTTATCTTTAATAACTTCAACTCATATTATTTTTTCTACTGTTTTTGATGTAGCATAATAAAGTCTGTTCAGATCAGGTAGACTACAATTTGGAGGTATTAGGTCTGGCAGCGCTCTATTTGCACTTGCAGTAACTTTGTTCAACGTAAACCAGTTTTTAATCTTTCTTACTTGTTCTCGCTATTCAATACCCTGCACCCTATCCTCTTCCCGGTAATTAGCTATTTTGTTCATCAATTGAATTTTCTTCTCTAATGTCACCAGTTGGTGGTTGAACATCATTAATGGCTCTTGCAGTCAAATCTCTGTCTTGTGCCGGATATCAGAATGAGTTCGTCTCATAATCTGACTCTGTATCTGGTTTCATCATCATTATCTGTTGACAGTTGCGACCCTACCAATTGTGAGGTACAATGTTTGATGTCTATCTCTACTTCTTCCTCAATCGTTGATTGTAATTGAGTGTGATCCACTTTATTCCACCCTGTAAATTTTTTTCATCATCTGATTGCGGTTTTCTATGCATTTTTATTTATTTTTTATTTTTTTATGCCTCTTTGCTCTTATTTCCCATTCTTTTTTCTTCAACTCCGTACTTAATTCTATCCTATATTCTTGTTCATCTTTTGTTTCTATTTCATCTTTACTCGATGTTTGTAATCTATGGTATTCCTCCTTATTTCCATCACAAGGGGATCTCAAGCCCTCTCCCGTCTGTGCATCCCCTTTTCCATTGAACTCGTTTTGTTCTTTTATGAAAGCTTGTTTTGGTACTTTTTATTTCTTGAATTAGTTCTGTTTTTAATTCTAATTCTTTCTCCACAATTCTTAAAGCTTTTCTTTAATTTTTTTATAGATCCTCTGCTGTTGGCCATGTGGCTTTTATTCTGACTCCACTTCCCTTCCTTTCTTCAATATAATTGAGTTTACAGTGTTTTTGTTTAATCATTGCCTTTCTATCAACATATTTGAACTTTTTCTGAAACCTATGTTCCATAAAATCATTTGCATTTATTTCTGCGTTTTCAACCAGGTACTTCCAGAATTAACTCTACTTTTTTAAGTGGAATGAATTCGCCAATGTATTAGCTTTCCATAAGGTACTCATTTGCTTCAAAGTTCCAGCTCCACCTTTCACCCTGAATTTCATTTTGATCTTTTTCTTCATTTTCATGTTCTAAAAATTCTTCAACTTCTTTTTCAATAATTTCCATTTCAGTTTTTGTTATTTGGGACTTACCTAGCCTTAAATTTGTTGCTATGCTGTTAAATCTAGTGTCCGGGAACTTCTCAATTTTGCTCCTATCAATCTTACCCCGCGTTCAATAACATCTCGCATTCTTTCAAGAATGCTTTGGGAATTTATTGTGCCTTGAATAAAAGGAACACCAATAAATTTCAATAAATTGCTGTGATTTGCAGATTGAGTTTATTAATTGACATTTCCGAATACATTCATAGCTACACTCATAACATTTAAATAATTTGGATTTTTTTTTATTCACTCCTCGAAGGGAGGTATTTATTACTGTGAGTTAGCAGATGACGTTTTAAGTCACTTTTCTGATTACATTCATAGCTGCACTCAGAACATTTAAAATTTTTTTTCTTCCACTCCTCGAAGGGAGGTATTTATCCCTCGGTCCAAACCTGACCTAAGGATGAGGGATTTTGTTCACCCGCATCCTGAACATGTTGCCTGAAGTGCGTAGAATGAGACCCCTAACTTCCGCGATCCACCATAGCGATTCCCCCCAAGGCAGGACAACTCGCCATCCATGCACGCGTCACCCGATTTCTCATTCCGTTCGTCAGTACCCGGTCACCCCAAGTTCAGATTTCTCGCCCGAGACACCGACCCGCTCGGAACTGTCCCGCTGAGAACGCTTCAAGCGTAGTTTTTAAAGGACCCGGTTTTCTCATCCCATAATTGCTTGAGTACTCAATGATGGCCACAGGAGATCCACTTCCATCAGCGGGATTCGAACATTGGACACGGCGTCGCAGCGTTAACAATAAACCGGATGCTCCAAACCACTATGCATCCACGTCCTCAAAAAAACCAGCCCAACAGCGGTAAGCGAATCAGTTTGACGTACGGGGGATCGAACTTTCATTACTCGCCCAACAGCACTGAGAGACGAAAGAGAAGGATTCCGGGGAGAGGCGATGCGTGGAAGAGGCACATCCGAAAACCTAGGAAGGTTGAGAAGCATCCGCCTCTGAAAAACGGAAATGCCACCACACAACTCCATTGCACAAGGAACCGGAAGAGCGATGCAAATTTCTATATGCATTTCTCTCGAAAATAAAAGTAATAAATGCGTCTTTTTTGATTTGAGATGGATCAGAAGTGAACTGGTGCAAGCATTTCACCCACCTGACAGCCCACTAAATGGAGGGTCTGGTTTTAAAACGGTTTGAGTCTTTGAACCTGGAAAGAAACATTACACGCATCGCAACCCTGCCCAACAGTGTTCCAAGATTAAACCCACCAACGGCAAGGTAAACAACTGCGGGGGTTAGCAGATGAGATGTTTTAAGTCACTTTTCTGATTACATTCATAGCTGCACTCAGAAAATTAAATAATTTCAAAATGTTGTGAGTTAGAAGATCGAGTTGTTTAAGTAACCTTTCTGATTACATTCGTAGCTACACTCAGAACATTTAAAATAATTTCGAACTGCTTGTGAGTTAGGGATGGCGGTTGAGTCATGTTTACTAAGATTCTAGCTACTCTCAGAACATTAACTAGTTTCGATTTTTTTTTTTTTTTTTTTTTTATTTCCCTTTCTTAAGGTTACATTAGATGCGCGGCCCGAACCTCGGGCTAGCGCATATGGTTTCCCGGCAGGTTCTTAAACAACCAATTCAATTTGCTCGTTAGCTCTGGCGCTCTTTCGTAGTATAAAAGGAGCTATCTCCACCGTTGTTACTTCCACCGGGTAGTCCTTCAAATATATTGCATTTAAGCTTTTTTTATCACTCCACATACTTCAATTACCACAGGGATAACTCTGCTCTACAATGCATTCCACATTTTCCTTGTAATGAGTATTTAGAGTTTGGTACCTTAACTTCCTTTTCAGTTTCATATGCTTGAATACTCTGCGTCCCATGGAATCCTATCTCATAATGTATGCCTTTCTTCTCTTTTAATCTTTACAACAATATCCGGTTTGTTATGTCTTATAGGTACATCTGTGGGAATTGCTATAGTCGTATAGTATTAGGGCGTGGTTATTTTCTTCTATTGCGTTTGGGTTTATCTTTCAACATCGTATTTTTTAATGCATTGGTATTTTTTATTTTCACAATTCGTAAATGGATTAATTTGCATTATTGTATTATTCGTTCGGTGATTGCTTCGTGGAGAAGGGTCACAGCATTTGATAATATATGGCTAATGTTTCGGAGACTTATACACAGTTCGGCATGTGTTGGATATGTCTCTTCTCCTATCTCTCTCTTGAACCATGAGGTTCGAATGCAAAGTCCTTGCCTAAATTGTTCTTCATCTTCTTCCATAAGTCATCCTCCATCTTCTTCCTCTTCATCATCTTTATCGTTAATCTATATACAGCCCTGTTCGTATAGATATTTTGTACTTCCTTTGCAAATGCATGCTCCTTCCAATTCTTTCATGTTTTTTCTTCTGCTTTGTCTGTGTCATTTCTTAGAGTGTTTCGATCTTTTCCTTTTTGTCATTCTTCTGTTGGGTCGTCGTTTTAGGGATATCATACTTCCGTAGGTTATCTCTTATTTTTTGGCTGTTAAAGATTTTCTCATCGCTTTCCTCTTTCGTGCATTACCTCAAGCAGTCTGTGATGAATGTACTATCCGTCTTTCTTCGATATACGTCGTTAATCCGATCACTTCCTCTCTATATACTGCATCTATTTCCTGGAATCCCATTTCACCTTGATCCCTGGGGACATACATTCTTGCCAGGCATTGGTCTTATATATCAATTTATGGGCGTGGAGCATAATTTTGCTGTGAGTTAGCAGATGAAGTTTTAAGTGACCCTTCTGATTACATTCATAGCTACACTCAACATTTATATTACTTTCGTATCTGCTGAGTTGCGGTGATGCCGTTAATTAAGTGACCTTCTGATTACATCATAGCTGCACTCAGAACATTTAAAATTTCGAATTGCTATGAGTTAACAGATATATTTTAAGTTGCTTTTATATTAGATCATAGCTGCACATCACAACATTTAAATATTCGAATTACTATGAGTTAGGCGATGACGTTTTACTTCTTATTTTATTTACATTCAGTAACTGCATAGAACCATTTAAAAATTTTCGAATTACTGTGAGTTAGCATATGACGTTTTAAGTAACTTTTGAAATTACATTCATAACTGCAATGGGCACACTTAAAACTTTCTTTTCTCATGTGTCTTTAAATGGCTGGCTTTCAACTCATCTTTGTTTTCAGAAAGTAAAATACAATATCTGCCTGCAACTAAGGCAATCCTGACAATTCTCTTTAATGGCAATTGAACAAAATTCTAACTGACGGTTAAAAGGTCTGCTTACCAGAACTTTTAACTTTTGAACATTGATTCACCTTGATCTCGAACACCAATGAGGGTCTTGTAGAAAAGCGAAATGAAAAATTGAAATATGAATGGAAGAAGAAATTTCAAATACTTTCAGAAATTTCTTAAACATAAAAATTTTTTAAACATCTTTTGAAGTTAAAAAGAATTAATGAATTTATCAAAAATGAATACCTTAATTACCGGAGGGTAGATCCTTTTATAAGAGAAAAAAAATATTTACAGAAAAAAAACTTAATATTAAGTAATCATATTACAATAGCTTCCTCTGGCACTCATTTTATAAGGGAACCAATCTCTCTAAAATATATATATATATATATATTAAAATATATTATATATATTATATATATATATATATATTATATATATTATATATGATAAACTATCTATTAACTGCTTTATACCCTCTATCAGGGTGGTAAACGGAGGACCACAGCAAATCAACTTAACGGCGCTTATTCCAAAACCAAGCGCCACCACGTGTTTCGGATGTAGATTTTAATCTTTACCCAGGGTAGATAAACTCCAACTCTGACGCGGAGGATTCTGAACAGCGTCCTCTCGTACATGAGCAGGAGCGACCAACTCCGCGCCAGAGCATTTATATTATAATTATATATAATATATATATATATTATATATATATATATATATATTTAATATATTGTATATTAAGACACGCTGGGACCGAACACTCGTACCCGACTGGAAGTTGCCTTCGTTCCACTTATTCTCGTAGAGTCAAAGGTCGATGAAGATTGAATAATTCGGAGAGATACAATAAGACGTAGATAGTATTAAGGGGATGTTCGATAGATGTGGTTTGAATGTCTAGTAAGCACAGCAACCAATGACACATCAAGTTTACGAGCAGGTTAGGCTATTTCCGTAACGGAGGGAGATTGTCTCCGGACTCCGTTTGCTTACTTGTGTGACTATTCAGGGAGGATTGTGAGTTTCTTTAATTTAAATTCGCAATTGTGATATACTACAGGTCTTGTCTTAACCCCAAATGAAGGGTTTACTTAACTATAATGTTTCCGGATCTATCTATCAATGAAGTCTAATAATTTTTCGTGGAGAACTAATTCAGATATTTTTCGTAGTAAAAAATAAAAATAATAATAACGTTTAATATTATTATTATCTAGGATATTGGCACACTAGAAAAAGTTTATGTTTACTAGATTCGTTAAATACTATACAGGTGGGAGGTTTTCGTGACAATATAAGATACACAATTCCACCCCAACACAACTATAATTAAAAGTTATATGAATTGTATATAATATATTTTTATTAGGTAAATAATTGAGAATTATACTTAGAATCCAAGGTATTATGATTATGTACATAAGTTCAACGACTACGGATCAGATTCAAGAGTCAAACGATTCCAAATATTATTCGTGCAATGAAGTATGGGGAGGAAGTAGAAATTGACTCAATTATGACAAATATACTATACTTAGCTGAGATTGACTGAAGAATGATTTCTGGTGATATAGTGAAGATCCAACAAGGAAATTGGATCCAGACACCAAAGAACAAACAAAACAAAACCAAAACAAAACAGAAACCCAACTAATAAAAGACAAAAATAGATTCAGGATGAATCCCAAATTAGAACCCTGTCAAAAGTAAAATAACCTTAATTAGTATAATACTTCTAACCTATTACATTTTACTTTCATTTATAACAGCATACTTTTTCATATTTTTATAATTACTTTATTGAACTCACCCTTTAGATTTCCAAGAGGGGCTCGTTCAATTTGTTCAATAGTTGCTGGTTCTTTATGATAGTAAACTGCAACAATAACGTTTAGTTTACTACTACTTTTCCAGCCATAACATTAATAAATTTTATATAATAATTGATTAAATATATTACGGTAATTTTTCATAACTCACTAACCTGGAAAATCTGGACAATCTAACTTCCAGTACTTCTAGTATGTTATGAGTTGTTTTTTTGTACAGTACAATACACTATGTACTCTTTAAACTTTTTACATATGTTTTAATTTATAATACTATCATTAAAGACATCATTTACTATAAAATATAATCTCATATAATCTCAAAACTAAAAGGAAAAATATATATAATTATAACATTTATAATTTTCTAAGTTTTGGTAATAAATACAGCAGCCATAATGATAATCTAATACATCATCGTCCAGGCGGGAGCATTTTGTCCAGGATGGATCAATGGGAACCTTAAATACAAAACGTTACTACGCGGTTACTTCAGTCGTCAATGGCACAACTATGCACGAATAACATCTCCCTTATATCCTCCCCCATTAAATCTAAACCCCCACCTCAATTTCCCACGTCGTTCAGAAAGACAGGAGTGAAGAGGCGGCCAAGCATAAGAACCCGTGGAGAGGAAACAGGACTCTTAATATAAACTTACAATATAAAAACTTTACAATTATTATTATATATACAAATTATTCTTTTTTTATAATTTTACTAAATATTTGTCTTATTCAGGGACGAAAGACGAAACAGCGGATTCTCTTCTCTGTGGAAATCCTGCATCAATAGTACAGAGCCCTGTGCTCCATCAACCAGCAAGCTGTACGCAGTACAACGCTTAACCTGAATCCGCAGAGCAGAATCATAGTCAATGGATACATGGGAAATAACAAATACAAAAGCGATGTTGAGGACACAGACAGACTGGATATCACTCATGGATAGTGTTGACTGGGAGAAGGGGAAGGAAGTTATGCTGGGACTGGTTGACATAAGGTGAACTTCCGGGGAATAGTTTCTGCGGGAGATTATCATGACCATATATGAAACGAAATGAGAGGCATCCATATACTTTGATCCATCCTCTTTAGGTAATGTGAAAATGGTCATGTAAGGAATCTTCTTTTTGCAATATCATGAATGGGGACTACCGTTACCTCCGCCTTTAGTATACTTTATGATGGAATTCATAATGTCGTTTTCCTCGGGACGATCAGTTCTCTCTCGGCCATTGAATTTGTTGAGTAAGGATACAGGATCACATCAGAGGATCTATATTTATACATTTATGACCACAGTTCATGGAGGGTACATTTGATTAAGGCGTATAAATCTGTAGGATGGTGAAACATATATATGACTATATTCTTGTACTCAGAAGATTTGCTCATTGATCCGGAATAACCATTCGCGGACAGACAGTCCACTTTCAGTATATAGTTGCAAGTTTTTGCCCGATCCTGCATCTCTTTTTTTTCAAACCAGTTTCCTGTCGAGGGACCAGTATAGATTCCATGGTCTTACTTATTGGCTTCATTAGGGCCGAGGACCATAGTGTGGCGAAGAAACTTAAGAGACACTTCAGACGTACCCACAGGCATCATGAGAGATTGACTAATCGGGTACTCTGGGGAACCGACAGAGATTCTTTACTCGGCATCCACCTGCAAAATTTACAATATATTCGGCACGTAATCGAGTCATGATAGAGATTGTTGATAAAAAAATAAGAAGAATGCACAATATATATTCGTAATGCTAAGGTAATTCAACATGTGTCGGATCAGGATGGACGAAATGAACTCAGAAGCAGTAAACTAACTTCATTTCCTCTCTTTCCCTTTTCTCAGAGTGGACCCACAATGTTAAAACGGTCCCACTATAACTCTGAGAACTGCTTACTAACTATTTAAAACAAAAAGAGGGGGGCAAGCAGGAAAGCAGAGTACTTCAAAATTCCCATATAGAATTTTAAATATTTACTTGTAGAAGAGTTGGCAAATATATAATTTTCAGGGATATAGAATAAAAATAACTTGCTTTTAGGCAGCGTATTTCTCGCGATGATCTCCTTTCCAATAGTAAGAAGAAAAGAATATCAATAATACTTAATTCATTGAAAACTCCTGTACCTCTGCTACCTATGAAACTTTAAAATCATGGCCTATGATATTTTTGCAAAATAACAATATGAGGAAGTCTTTTTCCTTATCCTTTTATTTTACTTTTAGATATAAATACATTAATTATCAGAGGCAGGTAGGTTTTCAAGAATATATATACGCATATATATAATATTGGTTACGGGAAAATTTATTATCAGCTATGAGATATACACCATATATTTTAATTCTTTTGATTGAAAAATGCGGTAACTCAATCCACAAGACTTATATTATAATAGCGTGTAATTTTTAAATTAGTCCTTTGCTAATACATACTTAATACTTTCCAAAAATAGACACGAGGCACAGAACATTTCTCTAGAGGCGATATTCGTCTTCATAATTTGAAATTTGACGATCAGACAATACTAGGTAAGCATTCTCCCAAGAACCACTATCCATAATATGAAAATGTTTATATTAATACTTGTTAAGAAGATATAGTAAGAGATTAAGAAGAATAGAGAGAAACTTACTTTGGTGCTGTTTGAGATATGACAAATCGATTAGTCTATGAACAATTATGCCCTTAATTGAACAACAGAACTTTTCTTAAAGGGAATTGCAGAGGAATTCCTCAAACAGATGAAACAAAGCTAACAAATTTCTGAGCTTATTTATTTCATCTCAGGGAAAGATCAACTTTTCAATTTATAACACAGAGAAGGTTATAAAAGACTGGTACGTCTCCTGTGACGGACATATTCTATGGGGGTAGACATTACATTCGGAAAATTGGGAACCATTCCTCTACTTCTAGTACTGGGAGGAATAGGCAATTGCATTTCCTCCAAGATTTCATCATTTATATGGACCAAAGTCAAATTACTGTTATCCAAATGGACGTTAGGGGATCACCAATTACCTCTCCCACTATTTGAAAAGGGGGGATTCTAGTCTCCGAGACAGGGGAAGAAACCATTTTTCAGCCAACAGGGGACATATTTGAGAATTATATGGCGGGCTGGAATTACCATGAAAATTCGTCTTTTGAGAGCTGGAGACTATCTAGGGTAAAAAGGTATTGACCCATCGACCGGCAAATCACCCAAACATTTACTCCCTACGACCATAATCCAGAAGAGACTGAGGAGGAAGTAGTTAGGTCTATTCCATAAAATAAAAAGGACGGGGATTTCCGTTAAAATTCAACCCAAGATGTTTTCCAGAGTAGTAATTCCAAACTGCTGTGCCTTGTGAAAACTATAAGATTTCAACTTATTATTAGTAACCTTACAGGGAAGAAGGAAAGAGGGGTATTTAAATTTACTAGGGTATTCATGAGAATACATATCAATATAATCACAGGGGTAAGTATCTCGTCATGGTTGACCTCCAGGGTACTACCATGGCTCTTCAGGAGAACTAGTAGGAATATTTATTAACTCTGTCTCGGATAAACTAGAATCGGAATCTTATCTCAGGTAAACTAGAATGGTTAGAATTAGATTCGTCCGAAGAATGGATAGGTGAAATGGGAATAACGAGAGGAGGGAGCAAAAATTTAACCTCTTTGTGACCTGAAGATTTTAAGGAATTTGAAGACAACCGAGGAACTAACTCCTCCATACTAATGTTAAAGTTTTCCCTTTGATCCCAAGAAGTGGGCTCTATTACAGGAGTTAAATTGGGCAGTTGAATATAGTCACTTAAAGAGATAGGATTAAAAGTTAAGAATCCCTCAAAATCAGCGTCCTCCTAGGGAATCATCGATATTAGTAAACAAGGAGGTATAGCGATGACTCTGACTCATAAGATTAGCTGAATCAGTCTTCAGACTCAAGAATCGCTGGATTCAGCGAGGATTATTCTATCCCCACCACAAATCCCTCGTCCGGAGAAAAAAGCATCACTAATTCTATTACTTATCCGAGTCAGTATTTTCGCAATAACCGGGGAACTACAATCCCCGTATAGTGTTGAAAAAAGGACTTTTTGAGTTACTACTGGGGAAATTAGTATTCCTTGGATGACAATGCTACCGCATTCGGGTTCACAATCAACACGGTAAAGGCCCTTCCCACTTATGATGAAATTTAAGAGCAGTGCTTGGCCCAGTTCATATTACTTTACGAGCTACTTTTTAACCGACCTTGAAAGGTTTAAAGTTGACACTGCCCTCTTTCCAATATTGGGGAAAAGTATGCACTGGAGCATGGGATTTTTGTAATAAATAATCAGAAGGTGACATGTCCAATGCACTATGATAAGTATTATTATAAATTAATATGGAGGAAGACAATTCTTCATCCCAAGTAGCGGGTTGTTCCAGAACTAAACATTTCAGTAGTTGAATTAAACTCCGGTTAAATCGCTCTGAGACACCGTTACTCGAGGGATGAAGGGGAGATATTCTCACATGTTTAATGTTGTGTTTTTGTAACACCTGTTGGAATACCTGGGAAGTAAATTCTCCATTATCAGTTAATATACGATTTGGAACCTTAGGAAGGAAAGGGAGAACTTGGTGTTCCAGTTTCCAGAGACGGTCAAGCTGGACTTGTCGGCAATGGGTACTACAGACACCCATTTAGAAAATGATCAATAAAGATCATGCAATATTTATTTCCTTTTAAAAGTTTTAGGGAATGGAACAAATCCATTGCAAAAATCAAAGGATTAGTTGGCCAGAATTTTCAACTGGGGGGAAGTAACTAATTGGAAAGAAAAAGTTTTTCTGACAGTCTGCAACAGGGCAACGCCGCGATACATTCTGAAATTACTGGATTGACCCGTAGGATGCCAAAAATCTTTATATATCTAACTGAAGGCAGCTTCTTCCGGCCTATGCTGGCGCACAGAGATACATGCGAGGCCCAAAACTGATGTGCATTAGTAACTCCAAAGAAATCGCGTATAACAGATCCCCAGACGTAGTTCGGTTTAATACCAAAATTCATTCCCAACATCATTTCTTTCCAATGACTTTTCTATGGTTCAAGTAATTATTGATTCTCCTTTTCTCTTCATATTTTTTTAAAACCCTTCATACTCAATTTTTTACCCTAGACTATCCATTTATTTATTTTCAAAATCTTACACTAGCTATCTTACCTGTCCTACTCTCCTAACTTGTCAATCTGTACACTTCCCTCTATTTCAAATTGGACCGCGGTACAATTGAATCCCTCGCTACCACAGTTAATTTTTTTTCTTGAAGATGAATCAGTTCTTCCGGAACATGTCCGGTAATAGGTGGTTATCCCTCAGAGCACAAGTACCAAGATCAATGGGTTATCTACCATGTATTCCTGTGGAACTATAAAGAAGGCTGAAGGATAAGTTTCAAAACCCATGTTAAACCTCAGGATTAGGTTTACATAATGAACAATGGGAATCCTTTCTTTGTTTCCGAACCCACTAATAGCCTTCACTCCTATGTCTTGTGAATTTAAAAGCTCCTTGGACTTCCCTAGTAGAGGGACAATCTCAGAACTTATCAAATTTACTCCCGCCCCACTATCTACAAGGCAATCATAAATGGGAGCATCATGATCGTCCAACTTGACACAGACGACCAATGGGTCTATATCAGCCTGACACAAGTTAATGGCGACGACCATGTCCTCACTAGCATAGGAACAAAGGGGATACGAAACTTTACTCATGTGATTCTTTCCACCATGTTTAAGAGAAGGATCATCAAGGTTTTTCGTAGAGTCATTTACAATGTCCTTTTCCACAGAGTGACTCAAATCTGCGGGGACTATTCGTTTAACTGTTTTTCCTGGTGAACTTCAGCAAACCCCCCTTTGCACCGACCCTCATAATGAGATACATTGCAGTACTCACAGGGATCCAAAAATAGGCGTTGGGGAAGCGGCTTCTCAGTTGGTTTAGCCATTATTACATTTTCTGGGGCTTCAGGGAGATAAGATGTTCCTCGAATATACCTTTTTTACAGCTCCTTGAAGGTATTCTTTAGGCTGAGTTCGATCAGAATTACTGATCTGGGGAGGTGTCGTTGATGTACCACCTCATTCCCCGTAGAGGACTTCTACAAAAGGGACACATACTTTTCGGTTATTTCGGGAGATGATGGAGCGGAATTCCTAGCTCGACATCTCGGATTGATGGACCGAGATTTCTTGCAGTAGCTACCAGACTCCAAGGTACTTATTAGCAATCCTGCATTTCGTGTCCTCTCCTTTTCACAGTAATCACAGAGGAGATTCCTTCGATCCCTCAGATCCGGAGCGAACATTTCGATCACGCTTGCGAGTATTAGTAGTCCTAGCCACGGTCCTCGTTCCGGGTGACTACGACCGTGTTATGGAAAGACGACTTAGCTATTTCTTTCGGGGCTACGATTGACTGATGACATTGGTAGTGCGATGCGTTAATTTTTTACTATGACTTAGATTTTCCGTTGTCTCGACTTTTTCCGTAAGACAAATCAGTCCATCCAGGAGGGAGTATTAGATTTGTACTATGGACTCCAATGATCCGTCGTTAGATACAACCCTCCCGGTCAGATCGGGAACTAATTCTGATGGTGTCAGTTCTTCAAGAGGGTATTTCGATTCATGGACATGGAATTGTGGAAAAAGAAGTTATTTCTCACTGTCAAGGATGTCTGCAAATTCACAATATTTCTTCCCAAGAAGCTCTACTATAACCGTCCACCTCCATCATTTTTATATATTGACGGACGATGTTTCAATAAAATAGGAGAACTACCAAAGGAAACTTTCTAAGGGATAGGATTCTGCTCATACTCGTATCTATACGTGTCTGACTAGCCAGCGTTCCAACGAAGGAAACATTTTAATGCTCTCATCTGGTATCGGTGAGCAGGCATGATACTTCTGTATCTATATTCTTTCTTCTGTACAGTTCCTCATCTCGATTACAGGGATACAAGATTATCCGTACAGGACAGAGTATTCACGGTATCTTTTATTATTTTAGGTATATGTGACAGAAATTTTGCTTCGTAGCGTGCCTAGCAGCTTCAACCATTGTGATGGCATTTGGATAATCTAAGCTTACAGTAACGCCAACAACAATCAGCCAAATAGGACTAAGAGATTTGTTCTGATCATATTTAATTTCCGAGGGTCCACAACTTTAAGTTTATTGAGAGTTCCTTGAGCAACTGGTGTAAGGAGTACAATGGCTCCTCCGGCATGTCAATCTCTGTTTCATTTGTGGCCTGAATACATGTAAGAAGGTTTCATTTTGTATCGGGAATACCGGACTTCATATTGTCGTGAGGTAATCCTTGTGGAAAACAACCAGAATCACGAACTGAGGGTTCAATAGACATCTGGTGGCTCCGATGACTAGATTTATGGGTTGGTTCGGTGGCGCGTTGTAGCAACCTATTAATATTTCCGGAGAGTCAGGCATTCTCTTCATTTTGGACAACGATTCTCTATGCTCACTACCTGCCGCTCCCTGTATTTCTCAATAGAACTTAGCGTTGAAGTAAAGTTGTAATTCATGGGGTTGATAGAATCATGACGAAGATTGGGATTAGGAAAGTTGAGGTTTAGGAAGGAAATTATGAGTAGGCATAAGATTAGATTAGGATAAGGTTAGGATAGGAATAAGGTTAGGATTAGGAATAAGGTTAGTATTAGGAATAAATTTAATCGAGGAAGAAAAATATTTTTGAAATTTCCACATCAACTCGGTCGGATAAGAGGAAAAGTTTGGATCGTAGGTTGAATTTGAAACTAAGGAACGTTTACTCACGATCATATAAAGAAGTCGGTATATTTAGGCCATTTGAATTTAGAGCATCAAGGCAGAGGGTAATTATTGACTCCGAGCAGAGGATCGTTCTGTTGGTTCAACCTGAGCTGATTTCCACATATATTTTCTGTGAGGTCCATCTGCTTTCTAAGTTAACAAGCAAGATCCATTTCGAGGAATTACAAAGGTTTGTCAGAGTTGGAAACCATTTTTACGTCAGAGGGAACAGGGTGGTGTCAGGTTGGTGACTTCTAACCCCATTTATTTTATCATTCACTCCTTACATTTCATTCCACAATATTTCTTACATTTGACATGTTTATTTCTGGTCATCCCCAGACCTGTTCTACACGTGGAGTCTAGAAGCAACAGCTGCAAGAGATGGATCAAAGTCCAATTCCTCTTGACTATCAGAAGCTGTGCTTGTTTCCAAGTCTTGTTTTTGATTTCTCAGACATGTTAATTTTTAAATGTTAAAAATAAGAAAATTTACTAAAATATTTGTGTTACAACTTAAAACTAAATATTAAAATATGATAAGTACAAAGCGAAGAAGATTTCTTTGAAAGAGACTGAAGAGAATCGATGAATTTTCAAAATAAATGTGATGATGTGATCGAGAGTCACCTAGTGCACGCAAGCGCAGGAACTCAAACAAGAGTCCCTGTTCGGGCGCCAACTTAATTATTATGTGCGCGAGGAAGCACGCTTGGGACGCGAACACTCGGTACCCGACTGACAGGTTGCACTCTCTTTCCACTTATCTGAGAGTCAAAAGTCGATGAAGACTTGATAATTCGGAGTCAAAGTATAATAAGAAGATGATTAAGGTATTTCGATAGATGTAGGTGTTGAGTGTCTAGTAAAGCAGCAACCAACTGCACCATAGAGGTGTTACGGGCAGGTTAGGCCTATTTCGTAACGGAGGAGATTGTTCCGGAGCTCCGTTGGCCTGCTACTTGTGCTGACTAATTCCAGGGGAGATTGTAGAGTTTCTTTAATGTTAGAATCGCGAATTGTCATTTTACCTACAGTCTTGTCTTAGACCCCAGAATGGAACGGTTTACTGTACTATAGTTTCGGATCATATTATACGGAAGTCTTCGAATATTTTCTTCGTGGAGACTAATCAAGATATTTTTCGTAGTAAAGAAAAAATATGAATAACCAGTTCATTAGAATCAATCTAAGATAATAGACACAACTAAAAGTTTATGTTTACTGAATTCGTTCTAATTATATACATGTGGGAGGTTTGTGAACATTAAGAAACACAAATCCATCAACAAATTAATAAATTATATGAGTTATTATAATAGTATTTTAATTCGTAAATACATGTGGGAATATACTTAGAATCAAATTTACTTATGATATGTACATGAGTTCAACGACTACGGATCAGATTCAGAAGTGAGAAACACAATCGATTCCACAATATTATTGTGCAATGACAGTATGGGAGGAAGTAGTAGACAATTGACTCAATTATGACAATATACTATACGTAGCTAGAATTGACTGAAGATGATCTCTGGTGATATCATGAGGATCCAACCAGGAAATTGGATCCAACACCAAACCAGAACAAAACAGACCAAACAATACAGAAACCCAATAAAAAAGACAGAAAATGCATTCAGAATGAATCCC
Organism: Trachelipus rathkii; assembly: GCA_015478945.1. NCBI lineage: Eukaryota > Metazoa > Arthropoda > Malacostraca > Isopoda > Trachelipodidae > Trachelipus > Trachelipus rathkii. The sequence goes on along the minus strand of JABUQX010003497.1, from coordinate 179 downwards.
AATTAGAACCTTCAAAAGTAAAACTTTTAGTATAATACTTCTAACTTTTACATTTATTTTCATTAACAGCTACTTTTTCAGGTTGGGTTATAATTCTTATTGACTCACCCTATTAGATTCCAAGAGGGGCTCGTTCAATATTGCTTTCAAAAATTTTTTTTTTATTTTTTTTTTTTTTA
>JABUQX010003496.1:0-20000 GCA_015478945.1 Trachelipus rathkii | reverse complement strand
TATAATATAATATTCTCTATATAGTAATATAATATATATATATTGTAATATGATTAATATATATATATAGTATTAATATATATTTATTTTTCTAGAAAATCAATTATTTTTCTAAAAAATCTTCTTTCGAAAATATTTATTTAATGGAATTAATTAAATGTATTCTTTTTTTATAATTTAAATTATTAATTAATTGAAATATATTTTATTTTCTTCCTAAGTTTTAGGACTTTCAGTGTTTTTGACTTACATTTCTAATTTTACCTAACCCCGGCCCGGCCCCGGCCCCGGGCCCCGGCCCCGGCCCCGGCCCCGGCCCCGGCCCCGGCCCCGGCCCCGGCTAAATTTGAGCCGGCCCGGGCCCCGGCCCCGGCCCCGGCAAAATTCCCGCCCCGGTCGGTCCCTAATATATATATATCATTGTAAATTCATGACCGCCAAGAACTTAACCAGAGTTCTGGAATATTAACTTTCGGAAGATGTATTCTATATATTTGTAACAAAAAGTCGGTTTTATATGATTAATATATGTTAGTATAATGGCAGATGTAACATAAATAATTATCATTGTTTGATTATTGTTAGGATGGAGCTAGCATAAATTATCATTGTTTGATTTTGTACGTTGGTATCTTTTTTTATTATGTGGACGAACTGACGTTCTGATCAACTAATCCTGGAGAGGGACTCTATGAGAACTCCAAAATAGTATAGTGTTTGTGTTACTACTAAACCCAGGCGCAGTGGTTCACAATCTTTTTTAGTGGCGCACCCCAAGAATAAGAAATAGATTCCATGACCCCTATTCTTTACACCATAATTATATATATATAGTATAGTAATCATATATACATATATATATATATATATATTATATATATATAATATATATATATATAATATATATATTATTATATATATATATATAATATATATATATATAAAATTACTAAAAAACTCTTATTTTTTTCTTCACGTTTGTCGCGCACCCCCTGGTATTCGAGATGCACCCCAAGGGGTGCGCACACCCCAGTTTGAAATCCACTGTCCGAATAAGAAGTATCATTCAATTAAGTTTTTATTTTTCTTATTAATATTGGATTGCATAGACGTAGAGATACTTTCTATAATCATATTGACAATGTTGTAAAATGTTCTTAAATATTATTAAATTATTCTTTGTTAGTCTTAAGGGATCAGTTTTAATATATAATTTTTAAATCTTTAATATTTAATTTTTTTTTTTGCTAGATCATTAGGAAATATTATATATATATATATATATATATATATATATACTATATATTATATATAAAATATATATTATATATATATATATATATATATATATATAGTATATAATATATACATAGATATATATAATATATATATATATATATATATATATATAATATATATATATTATATATATATATAATACTAAACAATAAGTATATAATATTTTTTTTTATTTGTATATCAATATAATAACTATATATATATATATATATATATATAAGAAATGAATGCATGGTACACACGATCATTTGTCTACGGGGGCTCCGACAAGCGTAACCCCCGACCCGTGAGTGCTGGAAAAATAAAAAAAAATATTGCTTCAACATCGATATCGCATGTAAAAATTTTGGCGAAAAAAAAGAGAACATTGCAGTAAATTATTATTTTAATATTAAACATATGAGATCATAAGTTATCTCAAGGGCTCATTTGCGAACTTTTTTTATTCTTTCTTTCTGTACAGATCATTTGAAACATTTCATAGAAGTTTTACAAAAATCGACTGGTGTCGCCATAATTGATAATTTTACGTACATAGACGTATGTTATTTAAATGTGATATTTGGAGGATTATTATTTCATATTTAGCAACTTTAAAAGCATTGTTTTCGCAATTAATAAATACATCATTAATTAACTATATAGTATATATATATATATATACTATTATATTATAATATATAGTATATTATATATATTATATATATATAATATATATATATTATAATATATATATTATCATTATAAATTTAGTTGATATATGTATATATAATATATATGATATATATATTAAGGCTAAAGATCTAGTGAAATATTATATATAATATACTATATATTATATATATATAATATTATATAAAAAAATTATATATATCTATATTTTGTTATTTATATAATAATATATATATATATATATATAATATATATATATATATATATATATTATATATATTATATATTATATGTATATATATCTTAAAGCTGAACCGTCTTAAGACTAAAAAACTAAATTCTCTAATAATATTTATAAACAACTTACACAAATTAAAGCTGCTAACCATGATTTTCTAGAATATAAATAACAACAAGGAAGAAATGATTGAAAAGGCGTAATATGATTTAATGTAAAATGTAATCAGTTATAATTGACGTCATTGCCAATTCACCGGTCAGCTGCTAATGCGTATATTCTGCGACAAGGTGTAACTTATATTGTTATCTTGTCAAAATATCAACGTGTTTGATTGGTTACTAAGAGCTTAAATTAACCAATCAAATAATGTAAAATTCTCTTTAATAATGTGTATGCATATGAATAACAACCGCAGACGGGTGAAACGGAAATGACGTCTACTGTACATGTCGATGTTGGAAAAATACATGTAGCGGAAATGTATCCATAATACAAACAAAACGGGAAAACGTTCAAAGGGGAAAATAATCTTGATTAGAATTTATTATTCATTGCCCAGAGAATTCTTATCTTTGAATCTCTGTGAAGAAAATGGAATAATAAAAAATAGAGAGATCTTCAATCATTTATTTAAGAAAAGTATATCTTTAGATTATATGAACGTAACAATTTGGACCAAGCATAACTTTTTCTTAACTTAATGTAATTTGGAAAAAACACTCGCGCACATACCCACAATATATATATATATATTATATATATATATATAATATAATTTACTTATTAGATGAATATTATTTTAATATTTATTTAATATATATAGTATATATATATATTATATATAATACTATAATATATAGTATATATATTAGTATATATCAGGGAAGGGGCCAAAATGGCTTGATTTTAGTTAAGGAACATTTCCAATAACTCGCTTTAATGCGTGCAGCTAAGTTAGTAGTTATTTCCCCTTCAACATGGTAACCCATAGTCATTGTAAACAATATGTAATCCATTTGTTCCAATAGTGGCGTACCTAGTTTTGTTTCTGCCTGGGTAAGGAAGTTAGTTTGGATGTTTATCATTGCTATATATCACTGACAATTTGCTCGAATGAAGACCAAGTGCAGAGGCACTTCGTTTACAGTTTGACAGACAACAATAATTTGAGAGCAGGTTTTTTTGCATAAAGAAAAGTCCCCAAGACGAAGATGTGCAGATAGAATTCTTTAATACAATTTAGCAGCATATATATTTGTGGTTATATATATATATATATATATATATATTATATACTATATATATATATATATATATATATATATATATATATATATATATATATATATATATATATATATATATATATATATAGTAAGTTCTTAGCAAATGGACGCTAGTTTCTGTAGATAAATGACAGGAGGCCTAGAGAAATAAAAATCCAAATCTTTTTAAATATAAATAAATAACATATAATAAGAGTCTTCTAAAAGTTAAAAAAAAACGTGAGCTTTCGATCCAAACTGGACCCTCTTTCAGACGTGTTGGAATAAAGACTGAAGAAATTTCTAAAATAAAAGTAAAGAAAGATGCATGAGAATTTGAAAATATATAAAAAAAATTAAGTATGTTGTGTCAAGATTTTTTTGAAAAATGGTGTGGAGATCAATAATTTGTTAAGTGTGTGATCTAAGGGGTATTCACCTTGTAGTTTGTTAAAGTTTGATACTTTTTTATGCATAATGATTCAATTAATTTACGTTGAAGGGGGTTGAGAGCCTGTGTGATGGGTGTCATGGCATACAATGTTATTTTGTGATTGAGTGTGGATCTTTGTAATGTAAGTGCTGAGTTCTGTGAGTCATGAATAAGATCTTGTTTATGTTGGTATTTCCTTCTTGTGAAGTCGTTAGTTTCACCTCCTTTTTTCTTAGAGCCTTTCGTATTTGCTCCCCTCCTTTTTTACAAACTGAACTAAATTACCTCTTCTCCACCTTTGGTAAATTATCCTACCCAAAACATATCTTATCCTGTTCCTACAAAAAAAGCTAAAAAGAAATTTTACAATCCTCCTAACAACCCTAACCCTATTGCTCTCTCCTATTTACCTATCCCATATACACCTAACACCAAGATTATCAAGTCCTTACCTGAATCCCTAAGACTCACTTTCTCTAACACTTCTTCCTTGAAACGTATTTTTAAACCTCCCACACATACTTCTAATAACATTTCCCAATGCTTATATAAAATCCCTTGCTTTACTATTTCACAAGAAGGAAATACCAACATAAACATGATCTTATTCATGACTCACAGAACTCAGCACTACATTACACTAGGTCCAACACTCAATCACAAACAACATTGATCAGCCATGATACACCCATCACACCAGGCTCTCAACCCCCTTGAACGTCAGATTAATTTGAAATCATATCATAAAATAAATCTCCCTAACTTTAACAAACTACAAGAGTGAATACCCCTTAGATCACGCACTTAACAAATTATTGATCTGCACACCATTTTTCAAAAAAAATCTTGACACAACACTTAATTTTTTAACAAATATTTTCAAATTCTCATGCATTATTTCTTTACTTTTTATTTTTTAGAAATTTCTTCGCTCTTGGTCCTGAGCCTTTTTAGAGAGTATGGAAGAGGGTCCAGTTTGGATCGAAAGCTTACGTTTTATACGTGAGTTTATTATTATTAATATAATATATAAAATCATTTTAAATGAAGATACTCTTATATAGTTCTCTAATATATATATATTAATCGTACAAGTGAATATCTTATTTATCTACTATACAGATTTTTTAGGTATTTATATATTATATATATAAATATATTAATATATAGTTAATATATATATATATTAATATATTAATATGATAGAGAGATGAAGGTGAAACGTGCGCGCTCGCCTAGTGACGGCGTGTCTTAAACTATTACTAACAAAACCTATACTATGAAGGAGTTTAACATAACATGATGCTGAAAGTGAACAATTGAACTACATATTATTATATATATAATAGTATATACTATATATATATAATTTTTTTCTTCTGGCCAGATACCTCCAGCTTTATAAAGTCCTTATTCGCCCCCTGCCATGGATACTGTTCCCACATTTGGGGTGGATCCGGTTCCACCCTCCTTTTGGATTAGAGTTTAAGCTAAGGGCTAAGGAGGGCTTATAACTGTCCCATACTCTTGACTCCCTTGACCCTCTTTCTCTGGGTCGCTGACGTAGGTGCCCTATCTCTTTTCTATAGCTATTACAACGGCAGGTGCTCGCCAGAATTGACCTCTCGCATTCCTTCCACCACTGCGTCGCCCTCGTGAACACAAGAGGTGCCTTGTTCTCTCAATAGAAGAAAATTTGATAAGTGATTTTGGGACGACTACAGGAAATCACTCGTATACAGAGTAAACATCCTTCTTTTCCAGCCACATCTGTTTTGTTGGTGGAACTCCTTGCCTTCTTTTATTTTCCCCGCAATGTTTAATCTTCCTCTATTTAAGTTTCGCGTGTTTGCGCCCACCTGAGGGAATTGCGTTAGGCAAAGGGTCAGAGTGGGTTTACTTTTCAATTTTATTTTATTTTATTTTTTCTTTATGTAATTCTTTTTTTATTTATTTATATTTATTTATTTATTTTTGCCCCTCCTTTGAAAAAGAGCCCTGCCCGTGAGTGATGGTATCATGTAAAAAAAAAAAAAAAATATATTATATATAATTATATATATATTTATAAATATATATATAATATATATATATATATATATATATAAATATAATATATATATATATATATATATATATATATATATATATATAATATTATATATAGTTAATTATAATTATATATGTATATATATAATATAATATAATATATATATAAATATATATATATATATAATATATATTATATATATATATATATATATATATATATATATATATATATATATATATATATATATATATATATAATATATATATATATATATATATATATATATATAGTGAACATGTGATTTTAAAAAAAAATAAAATAAAATAGTGAAAATATTGTAAAAAGAAATAAAGTTAAACATGAAAAGTAGTGCAAATATTGTAAAAAGGAAAAAAGTTAAACATAAAAAATTTTTTTTTTTAATTTCTAAAATAAAATGAAAATAGATTGAAATTTTATGAAACTGGTGATTTTCCTCCAGTGTTTGCAAGACCAGGCCTTCTTCCTGAAGATAAACTAAAAGCAGCAAAAGCAGAATTCGAAACTCTCTTGAAGAATGATATCATTTGACCTTCTAATTCTTCTTCGCTCCATCTTGTGCCAAAAAAACTCCCAGGAACTTGGAGTCCTTGTGGTGATTACAGATCTTTAAATGAAATAACTAAAAGAGATGAACATCCACATCCTCACATACAAAGTCTCTCACAACACCTTCATGGTTCAACAATCTTTAGCAAAATAGACCTTCAGAGGGCATATCACCAAATTCCAATATGACCGGAGGATATTGAAAAGACCTCCATAGCAACTCCTTTCGGACTTTTTGAATATTTTTCTATGCTATTTGGTTTGAAGAATGCAGGATACTTTCAACTCCATTTTTAGACATCTTCAATTTGTTTACATATACCTAGATGACTTAGTAATTTTTTCATCAGCTACAGAACAGCATGAAGATCATTCTTAAGACAGTGTTCAAGCTTCTTCTAGAAAATTCCTTCAAAATATCCTTAGAAAAATGTGAATTCTTCATGTCATCTCTCATCTATCTGGTATACCATATTTCTCCTCCTTCAAAAAACACCCGAAATTTCCAAGTACTCTCTTCCTGGATCGTCTTCCCTTTATCAGAAAAATCAAAACACCATCCAAAAGATAAGTCTCTTAAATGGACCACAGAAGAAGAAGAAGCCTTTATTGAAATCAAGAATCAAATTCAAAACGCCACAACTTCTTCATTTTCTCTTCCATATGTAACCCATCTTCAACTTGTAACAGATAGTAGTAAGACATCTATAGGAACACCCCTTCACCAGATGGTTGACGGACAGCCAGTATCAATAGATTTCTACAGCAAAAGCTATCAGAAACAACAACGTAAATACGTAGCTTTCGACCGTGAACTTTTAGCAGCCTACTATTCTGTTCTTCGTTTCAAGCATATATTTATAAGGAAGAAATGTCAACTTGTGCACTGATCACAAACTTTTTGTTTCAGTTTTCTATAGTAGGAATCAAGCAAAAAGTGGTCGGCAGCACCGTCATCTTTTTATCTTTACAGAATATGTCCCTTCAATGAGTTATCTTAAGGGAGTAGATAATATTGTGGCAAATGCTTTTCCCGGATATCCTCGGTAACAGTATATGCCATCGATTTACCTGCTATACCTAGTCTTCTATAAACAGATGAAGAAACTTGCAGTTTTCATTCTCGTCTTCATTCTTACCCTCTACGAGATAATCTTCAAATATAATGTGATACTTCATCAGCTTTTAAGCGACCATTTTTTGCCAAAACCTTGTCGTGAAAAATCTTCAACATTTTTCATCAGATGTCTCATCCTGGAATAAAAGTTTCTCTTCGTTTTATCAAGACTAGATATTTCTGGCCTAACATCGATCGTGACATCAAAATTTTGGTTTGCTTTTGTCAACAGTACCAACTATCAAAAATTCAACGCCATAATAAACCACATATTGCTTCCATGAAAATTCCATCACAGCGATTCGAAACAGTACATATCGACATCATGGGGACCATTACCTCCATACTCCTTTACCGATACTTCAGTTTCAGTCTTCAGATATCTTCTCATCTGCATCGACAAAAACACTAAGTGGGCAGAAGCAATTCCTCTAGTGAATACGACTTCAAAATCTGTCGCATTTGTCTTCATGTAATGAATATCAAGATTTGGTATTCCTCTTTATGTAATCTCAGATAGGAGACCTCAGTTTTAAGGAGAATTTTTCACCGAATTATCAAAATTGATTGGAAATCATGGACTCCGGACAAGCGCTTATCACGTTTCAGCAAATGATCAAATCGAAAAATTTCATTGATCTCTGAAAAGTGCTATCATGGCACGAAAACAAAATTGGTTACTCTATCTTCCAGTCATCATGCTAAGTCTTCGTTGCATCCTTGACGACTCAGGATTCTCTTATTTTCAAGCAGTGACCGGTAAAACAACTCTTTGTCCTTTAGAACTTCTTCAAACACCCAAAAACAGAGCTTCATGCAATGACTTCATGAGAAAATTTATGGTTCACATGAAAAAAACTGGATTTCCAACAGCTTCCGCCTCTTCATCCCTCCAGTGCATCATCATACATTCCTGCTGAATTTCAAACTTCTTCTCATGTCTATCTTCGAGTCGATCGCATTCGGGAGAATTTTGAAGCACCTTATTCTGGCCCTTACAAGGTTCTTCAAAGGATGGATTGATGCTACAAGATACTACTTCCTGATGGATGAACAGATGTCGTTTCGGTTAGTCGTCTTTAGCCTGCCATGCTTCCTTCTACTCCGCAGATGATTCCTCAATCAGTTGTTGATTCGCCTCCACAGACGTCCATCTACTGAACAACAGAAATAAGCTTTAGTGCCTAGACGTAACCCAGTACGACAAGTTCGTTTTAGTGTATAATGGCTCCGCTTTTGAGGCGCGAAGTGTATATAGTGAACATGTGATTTAAAAAGAAAAGTTTAATATAGTGTAAATATTGTAAAAAGAAAAAAAAGTTAAACATAAAAATAGTGTAAATATTGTAAAAAGAAAAAAGTTAAACATAAAAAGTTTTCTTTTAGAATTGTTCTAAAAGAAAATTAAGTGTTGGTATTACAATTATAAATTGAAATATTTCGTTTAGTTTTAAATCATTAAAAATGTTTATAATTTTTATTATCAATAATTCTCATTGTAATATAATGTCTTTTAATATAATATATATAAAATTATTTATCAACGTACATAAATACTTTAGTTTTTGTCCATTATATATCTTGCAAGATGTTTTCGCGCCATTTCCTGCCAATTCGAGCCTAGAAAAAAGACAAGATTTTAGTTTTGTGGATTCTCCACAGACTTAGTATGCTACACAGTTTTTACATATATGTGTTCTTAATCTTAAAAAAAAATTTCAACTGTTATGCATTGCAACAAGAGTTTTGTATATCTTATTATGTACTTTAAGTAAATATTCTAAAATCCAATGAGTAAGGCGTTTATTTTTAAACCACTTCAAAGTATTGGTAACAGTCTCGAAAAACCTATGCGTAACTAATAGTTTCCAAGGCGATGTAACAGGCGACTTCCCAGTGAAAATAACTAAGTTAGTAAAAAGGAGGTCATTACGAAAGACTATCAAGAAAACATGAAAAACTATCCTTGAAGGGGAGGAACAAGAAGAAAGATAACTTAAGACTACAAGCTCCTCCACTACACACACATAAACACACACACACACACACACACACACACACACACACACACACACACACACACACACACACACACACACACACCACACATACATTGAGATAGAAGAGAGGCGCGCGCATTACACACACATAGTGAGGGTGTGGAGGGAACAATTCGAAAATCTGCATAACATTAGCAGTAACGAAGAGCTGAGAATGAATGTGTGATAGTTTGATGCTGTAGAAAGGAATAGGTATTTTGGGGATGAGGTAATTAGTGTTGAGGAAGTAAATAGTTAGAGTGGAAATTAATAGAATGGTAAGATACTGGAGGCATAGATGGGTATTACCGAGGTGAAATGTATTCAAGAATGGAGCGAAAGACTGTGAGTTGACTGCGCATATGGGAGTTCTGTAACAAAGCGGTTGGAGGAGAGCAATAATAGTACCCTTATATAAGGGTAAGGAGAATAAGGGGAACTTATAGGAACTATAGGCGTAATTAGTTTACTGGTAGAGTTATTGTGTTCATGGGTACATTTCTTTTGTATTTTGGTTTTTCGAAAACATGTTTACGTCAAGTGACTGAGGCGACTAATTGGAGTGGAGAACAAAGTGCTGTATTAATGCACAATGATAGAAGACTGTATAAATCAAATTTCACATTGAAACAAATAATTGAGGTGAAAATTGAGAAAGATGAAGAATAAATTGATATTTAGATTTTATCGCACGTGGACTTGCCAATAGGCGTATAACAGGATTAATAATGGAAGCTCAGCGGCAGATGTTAGTGATATATTGGTCTGCTTGTGTAGCGAGGATAGGCCTCTGAAGTGGAATTAAACATATATATAATTTATATTATTATTATATATATAATAATATAGTATATATATATATATATACTATATATATATTATCATTATAGTATTATATATATATATATATATAATATTATATAATTATTAAATATATATATAATATATATATATATATATAACGATTAGTGAAGTCTGTGTGAAGATATAAATGGAGTTGAAAGTTGATTGGTTTCAATATTAGGAGTGCGAGTAGAAGGCAGGGATATGATATGCATTTTGGTTATTTAATTTGTAAATGGATTATATGATAAAAAAAATAAAGATAAGGATGTTAGGGGAAGGTGTTAGAATGAAGGAGAATGGAAGAGAATGGAGGGTGCCCAACCTATTCATTATGCAATGATTTTGGTTTTGTGATTGCGCAATCTGAAGCAGAGTTTGAGAGGATTGGTAGAGGGATTTCGCAGGTGTAAAAGGAGGCGGTTTGAAATCCAAACGTTAGATAAGAGTAAGGTTATAGTGGTGAGTGAGGACAGTTTAGGATATATGTTGGATGAAAAGGGAACGGATAATGCAGTGTAGTAGGAAAGTACAGAATGGAAGGAAGGTAGGCTGCGTACAGTCATCTCCTTGGTGGATGTAAGGGGACTAAACCTTGTGTGAGCCAGGGTTTTGCATGAGGGTATGTTGTTACCTGTTAATTTATAGAGTGAAACTATGGTATGGAGTAAGAGGTATAGATCTAAAGATAAAATGTGCTCAGATGAACAATCTTAGGAGTGTGGTAAGTGTGAGAAGAATTGACAAAATGAGGAATGAACGCATTAGGTGGTGTGAAGAAATACGTAAATGATAATAAACTAGAGTACATTGAAATAGTTTGGTCAAATTTAAAGGATGGATGATAGTCGGTTGGTTAAGTGAATGTATAGTGATGAATGTGCTGGGAATTGACCGGCTTGGAGACCGACAAAAAAAATGGGCCGAGTCACTAATGGAGTGTGAGTATGTTATAAAAGGGTAATTATAGTTTTTCACTCTCTTCAAGTTTCTTGCCGTTGTTCTATTCCCAAAGAATATAAATATGAATAATTTTAAAATTTTTTTTTCATTTTTGTGATATTTTATCACAAAATAAATGTTATATAAGCAAATTTATTTTTAATATTTTGCCTAGGTCTTGCAAAGTAATTAAATTTTAATTTTATTATTTTAAGAAGTAATCTATTAAATAAGGCTACAAAAATCTCCGGCCGGAGAGCCGAAGAAATTAGTGGTCTCCGACCGGAGTCGGAGAGTTGTAAAAAGTTCCGATCTCCAGTGCATCACTAATTATATATATATATATATATATATATATCATATACTATATATATATATATATATTTTATATATATAATCTAGTAGTGTATATATATATATAATATATTATTATATTTATCTATCTATATATAATATATATATACTATATTATAACTTATAATATATATATTATACATATATATATATAATATTCTTATATATATATATTATCAGTGTGCGTATTTAGGGGGGCCCAGGGGGCCATGCGACCCCCGAATTTTCTAGACACTAAAAAAATTTAGGTATCATATCCATTAATAATATAAAATGCTACATAAGTTAAATTAATTTTATTAATTCTCGCTTGCTCAGGAAGAACAAATCTCGTAAATCCTTTAGTTAAAACTAAACTTTTGAAACCATCAAGAAAAATTGCAACATTAGAATTTTGAGCCTGATGTTGTAGAATGTGTAAAAAGCGCATCTGAATCTGCAACTGAGTATTCGAAATGCATGTACCAAGAATAACCAAATTCCAAAAATACAGACCCAACATTTCCATTTCCGACCCACAGACTTATAATCACACACCCATTTTTATACCATTTTTTTGGATATGATTTAATATCGCATTAGGAGAGATGCCGTTTATTAATATTTTCCTTAGCAATTTGTATACCGAACACGAGAATGCATGTAATGCTGCCATGATGAGAAGTTAAAAGATTGTCTGTAATATTTTAACAAGGAAGATCTCGAAAGCCCAAATGAAGATTTAAGTAAAATGCCAGAATGGCGATTTTATTGGAAGTTGAAATGTTCAATCACATCAACAGGTCACCAAAACCGCCAATAAATGCGACTTAGTTTCCTTGCGTTCCCGCTTTCATACAATTTTCCAAATTAATATTTACTATCTTTCTTGCTTGCAAATACTAGCATTTTACCCGTGTTTTAATGCTTCAGTAGAAAGAAGCTTTTCAACATTAAACTTCTGAAATCCTACTTGAGAAATACTATTGGAGAGGAAAGACTTATTGGACTTGCGTCCTCATACTACATACATCGAAATATTGAAATAAAAATTGAAAAATGTTATCCGAGAAAAACTAACTCTCATGCCCTGCGATTAAATTTAAACAATTAGGTAAGATGATTTTAGTAGTTCATATAAATTCATCAAAATTAAATTCTTAATGGAATTTAATATTTTGTCCTTCCACTTTATACTATATCCATATATATATAGTAACATTTGACATATATTATTATGTATATATCATATATATCAATGTATATACTATACTATATATATATATTAATTATTATATATATATATATATATAGTATATATAAAGAAACGATTTTGTTTTTAGATGCAAAAAATTTTCTGGATAACGCCACCTGTATATATATGATACTATATAACATAACTATATATATATTATATATACTATATACATAGTTATATATATATATATATATATATATATATATATATTAATAAAAATTCACGCCTTCTGAGCTATCGCTCGCAAAACTGCCACTAAATTCACTCAACGACACAACGACCTCATGCATTATCACATATATAGTGGAAGGACAAGGGCTTAAGAGCTTAGGTATTGTTTGAGAGAGCGAACCTATGAACAAAATTGTCCCGCATCTTGCCTAAGTATGGTTTCAACGATAATAATTTTGCACGCCGAGATAATGATATCCTCTCCAGTTGTATGAGGTTCAATTTCTTGGCGCGTAGTTTGGCAACTTTAAATGAAGCTTCGAAGAACAGTCGTCACTTGCTGTGGTAAATCTCTTCAACATTATATTATCAATTTTCTCTTTGATTTTCTAATAGCCTTTGAAATAATATGAGCCGGGTTTCCGGGAAACAACTGGGTGCTTCGTAGCAGATGTTTCTTAAGTTTGCTGGGGACTATGGTCTTCATTGCTTAGCGTTTCACTACACACTAAGCACAGGGGACATGGATTATCTGCATCCGTTGTTCCATGCATAAAATTCTCGTAATAACATAATCATAAACTCTATATATAACGTTCTTTTCTATTTTAAATAAAGAAATTCTTTTTGTATGTTTGAATGATTCCAGGGAATGATAAATGCTTCAAATTACATCTCATCTTTATAAGTAGGGTAGGTTTACATAATTCGCTCTCTCGATGTTTTCGTTTTCTTAATTACCAAACTTATCCATTTCAGTTATTATGCATCACGTATGTATAACACTTCACAGACCCTGATAAGTAGTAACACTATATATAATTATTGTACCTATATTGACTAGTACACATATGGATATACTCTCTCCCAAAGCACAATTAACTTCGTTCTGGCACGCAATATATTATATATAATGTTACCAATATGTGAAGTTATATTATACGTGTGTGAAATTTCGAATAACTATACTTGCTTATTATGAACAATAAGTAAGTAAAATACTAGATATAATATAGTTATATATATAATATATATTATAATATATATATATTAATATATATATACTATATATATATATAATATATATTATATTATAATTAATATTAATATATTATATTAATATATCTATTAGAAATTAATATTATATATAATATAATATAATATTATAATATATAATATAATATTAATTATAAGTATTATATATATATATATATTATTACAGATCGCCACCACTCCACGGGCTGGTGGCACTCAGGATAAAAAACGGATGAAATAATTAATATTATATATATATATATATAATATATATAATATACTTTTGAGCTAATAATATATATAGCTATCTGTAAGGTAGATAAAGTAATACTTTTGACATTACAACTTCTATCTATTTCAATCTACAATATGCTATATAATTACCAGTTATAAGTAGTATGATTTCTATATATATTATACTGATCAGTAGTTATTATGAGATATATATAATATAATCTCGAAACGTCATAATAGCTATATCTTATTCACGCTATCCTTATTATATTTGCTATAATATAATTTATAATATATATATATTATATATATTATAATAATATATATTTAATCATATATTATATTATATTATATAATTAGTTATAATATATATATATATATATAACTTATATATATTATATATTATATAAATATATATATAATAAATATATATATATAATATATATATATTCAATATATATTATATATATGATAATATTAATTATATATATTGATAAATATTATATTATATATATATATATAATATATATATATAATATCATATATATATTATATAATAATTAACTTTTTAAGGGAGGAGGAGAATTGTAAAGTACTTTAGCACTGTTGTCCTGAAAATTGATTAAACGATTAAATTTCATTAAAATGATGATTAGTGAGATAGTTACAATTAGCGTTATATAAATCACGCGGCCCCCTGCACAGATCTTCGCGGCACGACCGGTTGGGAATCTCTTAGATATATATATATATAATATATATAAGTATATAATATATATATAATATATATATATATATATATATTAATATTATTATATATATATATATATATATATAATATACATATATTATATTAATATTATATTATATGTACTATATATATATTATAATATATAATATTATATACTATATATATATAGTATATATATATATATAATATTTATAATATATATATGTTATTGGATAATATAGTTAGACACATTCGAGTAATTTATGTGAGACGTAGAAATATCGGCTCTTGACTTATATAAATGGCAGGTGATAAACCAACCTCCTATATGGTATATTTAAATATAATATATATAGTGGAGTGACAGGGCTTAGCAAATTTTTGCCCTCTTTAGTTATTGCTTGCAAATTCTTAGGCATGACAACATGGAATCTTATCGCCTCCTAGAAACCTACGATCTTTCTGGAGGAGCTCTGGGGAATCGAGTTTCTCAGGCCAATATGAGTTAAGAATATGCATTAATTCCACTGATAATAGGGTAAAACCACTGAGTGTTGTAACTTAAGGACTATGCATAGGAAACCATTGCTCCGTGAGATAATAGGTATCCTGTGGAGTGTATATATATATGATATATATATATAATATTAATATATTATAGTATATATATATATATTTATATATATATATATTATATATATTAATATATATATACTTATTATATATTATATAATCTATATATATTATATATATTATATATATAATATATATGATATATATAATAATATATATTAATATATACTATATATATATATTATAATAATTATTAAATAATATATAATATTATATTACTATATAATTATATATATATATATATATATATATATATATATATTAATATATATATATATTATATAATATATTATATATTATAATATAGTTACATATAAATATATATTATTATATATATATATATAATTATATATATATTATATTATTAATATAATATATATAATATTATTCGATTTTAATAATATATATACTCATATATATATTATTTATATGATATATATATATATATAATTATATATTATATATAATATATATATATATATTATATAAATATATATATATTATATAATATATATATATATATAGTATTTTATATATATATGAATTTCTCAAAAAATCATGTAGGCCATTGAATTGACTATACTCGATTTTTACTTAATAACCTTATCAATTCTCTTCCCAAACTTTCCTTTTCCACTCTCACATTTTAATTATTTTTTTTAGATAAATAGATAAATAATTAATTAATATTTTAAATATTGATTTCTTACTTAAATTATTTATATTATATCTAGTTTTATACTCGAAAGTACTAGTGCTCAATATGCTTGATTGTGGATCTACTTTCTTTTCGATTTCAATACATTAACATATAGAAGCAACCCAAAAATATATAAAATCCTTCACACTCATGGATAGTGTCAAGTCACGTAGACTTGTTGAGTGAATTAGTAATAATAATTTTTATCAGTAACAAGATAGAGTGGTTTATTACTTTATGGTCAGCAAAGTGCAAATTTTTTAATAAAATAGTGTTAAGAGAGTGTTTAGTAAGTTAAGCGTGCTGTGAAAGCTACGACAATAGCTAGTGATGGCAGTTGGATCGAGGTTTGCTGAGTCTTAGGGTAGAGCACATTCCTTGCACAAATCTTCTTCAATTTTTATATGATTTAATCAGTTAATACACAAAGAAAAGTTATTCAAGCTCTCTCTGGAAACAAGGTCTTTATAGCGGTATTTATATCTCTCAATATGTGAGCTCCCACGATGAGTATGCCGAGTGAACTGCATACTCTTAGTGTGGTCTCGTGCTCTTACTCTTCTCCTCTCAACATCATACATATACATCTCTCTCTTCTCTCTCTCTCATGCTCATCTCCTCTAATCTCATCTCTCTCTCTCTCTCACTCCACATACGAGCACGTACCTATTCGAGTCATCGATTGTTGAGAGAGAGCAATACATACATTGGCTGTACATTTACTTGTTACTGCTAGAGATAACATCAAATAGCATCTCCTCTAAATACAATAAGAGACAATTGAATATAATTATGTAGTAATTATATGTAATTGCTCTTAAGATTTTTGATTATTGTAGTTTATAACTCTTAGGCAACAATCTATCATATTACACGGGAAACGTTGCTACTCTCCTCTCAATCTGTGAGATAATCCATTAATACCGCCACGCTTCATTATAAGTTATAAGTTTTTCCCTCACGAGACACTACTACTAGATATCCATATAATATATATTAATATTTATTATGTTTTGTTACTAGTATTTATAAATTACCCACTATAATTTAAGTAATCTCGTTACCCCTCTCTCTCGAAAAAAATGCTCATTCTCATATGAAGAAATGACCGTAAATACATAACCTAATTTGCTTATTAGAAAAACTAAATATGGTGAAGCTTATTTTTTATAGATAATATGCCTATTACTATGCATTAATATTTAAGATAACAATTAAAAAAGGACAGTTAAGAAGAAGAGGCAGAACTCACAAACTTGTATACCTACTCCGAAACTGAATCCGATGATCAATGATATCAAACATATTTATTAATAACACTATAGCTCATATATGCAACTGTTATAGTATAATGACACTATAAGCCTACAAGCACCTAATATTAGGTACCTTATCAATATCCTAAGCATAAATAGCAGTATATATAATACTATATGCAGCCTATATATTACTAACCAATATAAGTCAATAGCTCATACAACTCATAATATAGAGTACATGACACTCAATAATCACACTACAAGCTTATTTAATATTATGTGAGTTGTCCATATACCTCGAGGTGAGCTATAGCTTACTACAAGCAGTTTTATAACTTAATAACTAACTAATAATACCTCAGTCCTCTACATTGATCTATTTAATCTACTAAAAATACATTATATATGCTAATGACCCGTACACAAACTTAATCCAGTATAGTGACTATCTCTCATATATGTATTTTAACGTAATAGTGGCGCGCATATTAGAGTGAGTGTACACATTCTTCTTAAACATTTCCTTCACTATCTAGCTCTATGCAAAACACATCTCCAATATAAAATAATTACATAACAACTATCTTTTAATTTATATTATGACATTTATTATATAAAAGTATATGCAAATGTCTTTTCATATACATAAAGTATATACCACTTATTGTGTATCTTCTAACTAGTGATCTCTACTCCAGTACCTGTGGCGTATATCATAATTAATTAAATATTTGTTCTCATGCACTATAGTTAATTATCAAAGAGTTATCTATATATAAACAATTTGTTAGTACTGTGCATCTTAAATGTTTTAGACTCAATAGAAATCGTCCTTTTCACTCAGAAACTATCAATTCCTATATCATCCTTTACTGGTCACTATACTCCTTTCATAAGCTATTTAATCCCTCATAAACCCAGAAATCATATATTCCTATATGTATGAGCACATATTCTATACGTATGCCTACTCTATACTCCGGTGTGAGTATGAGTGTGTGTATGCGTGTGTGTGTGTTTACAGTTGAGCTGCAGGCTTTTCTTATAATCATATTGAGCGCGCAAAAATGAAGCTAAAGGATAAAGGATTTTATCCTTAAATTATTATATTGCTCTTGTATTTGCATATAGGATACGGGGAATAGCATGCATAAAAGATTATGGCGTTATCACGTCTTGAAATATATATGTGCTGTATAACATGTGTCGAATCCTCGTCACGTGATAGTTAGACATTGCACGCATAACTCTTGTATTCATAATTAAAATAAACAAGTTTTCATTAAGTATCAACACTCTGGAAGCCTCATGTGTTGGAAGCTATAGTATTCTCATTAGATTTCTGATTTACTAAACTATAATATACAGCTCTGTGCCTAGTTGTAAAGACACGGATGCTGTACTCTGCGTCTCAAGTAGTTTGTCATCTGGCACATCCGTAAATCTATATAACAATTACGAGTATCTAAATTGCACTCAGAGTCACTTCTTACACATATCAATAGTTCATAGTGTGCCATTCTCGTATAAATTTTCTGTGAGACAGTTAAAACTCCTATATAGTGCACCCATTTTTAATAACTACCACCTATATTATACTATATTTGATATAAGATACAGAAATTTAAATTTGAGCCAACTATCAGATAAATTCTGTACTTACACATCTCTCAATTATCAATGTATTCTATCACACAGATAGCAGTATTTAGCAATCTGATCTTTATCATTTACGTAGTTCTTCCTCATCTATTTGTCCTCTAATCTGAGGTAGTCAGTGTCATAATCGATTAACTCCATCTTGGAGAGAGCAAACTTATGAGACAGAGACCGTTACATTAAAGAGCCATTACTTAACTTATCCGCGCGAGACATAAATTTAATATATAAAAAATAAATTATAATATGATATTTCTATTTTACTAACATCATGAGATTAAATTTGTATATATTTGTTTATTTTTTCTTCACAGTGTTAAAATCCATATTTTTAAATAAATAAAATTATAAATTTTTATAATTCTAAATATATTATATATTGTTATATATAATAAATATAAATAAATATATATTAATTATAATATAAATATTATAGATAAAATATATATAGATGATAATATTAAATATATATACGTACTATTCATATATTAATATA
>JABUQX010003495.1:0-12500 GCA_015478945.1 Trachelipus rathkii | reverse complement strand
GTAAGAGGCTTATTTGCGAGTCTCCTGCATACCCCTTTTAAATACATCGGTGCATCTCCTCCTACTCTTATTGTAACCCCATAATATCTTGGCTCTTCTCCCAGCAACAGGGAGAAGATGCCAAGGAGAGAGCTGTGATTGGCTGAAGGCGAGAACGAGGCCCTGAAGCCAACCACGCTCAAGGATTGTTAGCTAGGACTTCGAGCAATGAAGTCGTGTTAGAGTAGGTCAGTGCCAATAATATTATTGTTATTAATTACAAGTGTTAAAGTAATTTGTAACGACTTATTGTGCCTAAAGAGTCTGCCCATTTATTAAATTGAAACCATATCTTGTCAATTATCAATCCACTGATAAAATAAAGCCACTACAAAGAAATTGCTATTACTCATACCCACCGGCTGACTTATTAGCCATCATTAATTAATTATAGGAGGGTTAAAGCGAATTTAACCCATATCCTTTTTGGTGACCCCAGAGTGACCCTGAATTTAATCCAACCCCCTAATTTGGAGTCAGATATTGTCCAAAAATTGTTGAATTTCAAATTAATTAATTAAAAAAAAAAAATTTCTTTGGCATTTTCTATGTACTTAAGAGCGATAATCAGTGTGATTGCGACTATAAAATAAAATTGTTTGAGTCGAGCTATAACAACGTGAAGAAATAATTATATTAAAACTAAAATATTAAACCTAAAGTCGTTGTTATATCAGTGAAAGTGGCAATAGAAAAAATCCATCGCCACGAAGTTTTGAGATTTTCAAGCCAAGCCATCTTAGGCCTAATATTCAAACGTTGGTTTGACTAAAAACGACTCCACGAAATAGTCAGTAACTCTTAGAATCTATAAAAATGGTTTCAACGAAGAAATTGACTCAGAAAGCTCAAGTGAAAAGCTCCTCACGAGGAAATAGGGGAAAGGGGAAGACGCCCTCTCCCCAACAAACTCAACCCCTCATAGAGGATGGAGGCTCATCTGGTCTTTCATCTGAAAGCGAGCTCGATGTGACGCCTAAAAATTCCCGCCAAGATGGAAGAGCAAAGCGTCCTGAATAAAAGTCACCATTAAAGACTTATAGCCAACTAAATTCAAATCAATTACCAGTCTTTGATACTTACGACGTAATTAATTGGCTCAGCGCTACTACAGCGATATTTAAGTTGAATCATATCGACGATTCCCATGAGCGAGTTCGCTTATTAGCGCCAATATTACAAACAACTTTGGTATCAAAAATAAAATTCCCACTTCAAGAAAATGCTTATCGTATACTTTTGGAGGATATCAAACGAACCTATCTCCCAGCATTAAGAAACAGGATTCGAGACGTTTTTAAACAAGGCATGCGCCCTGAAGAGCTGCCTAGCGAATATCTCAATCGGGTAAAAGGAGTCCTTGGCAACAAGAGCTTCGAAGTATTATTAGAACATATCCCCAAATTCGCTGTAGATCTTTGTCTCGAACAAATGCCTGTAAACGTTCAGATGAGTGTGTACTCTCTGGCTGAAGAAAACGACTTACATAGAATGGTGAAAGTAGCAGATGATCTCTATAAAAATTTCGTACAGAAAGACAGAATACAACAACATCAAAATTACGACCAAACATGGAGTTCTGTAAATGCTGTGCGAACGCACACAGATCGACACGAAATAGACGCTACTTGTCCTAAGAACACCGCGCAAAACCCGATGCGCACACATGACGCCTCTCAGCACAGCGACAACTATCTTTCGCACCAGATGGCACAGCTTACGAAGACTGTGGCTGAGCTGGCCAGCAATGTACAACAGCTGCTTCAAGGTCAACTCTACACAGCTGACAGAGGAAATTTGAGACGCGACAAAAGTCAGTCTAGACAGGCGAGGTCAGACAATAGAAATGGATATTCAAATACTTTCAATAACGCTGTACAGAACCTTTGTTATTATCACTCCCGCTACCTATACAAAGCGTACCGCTGCGAAGGAATTGAATGCCCATTATATCCATTACTCCATAATAATGGTGAAAGAACCGCCACACACACCACCTCACAAAATTCGGAAAACTAGAATCCCGATTGCTCACCATACAACCTCAATATAGCAGTCGGGAAAATTTAGTTCAAAGGAAAAGAGTTTCCTTTCATCCTCAAATAAAAATCATCAACAATACACGCCAAGTTGAAAATAAAAACAATGAAATAAAAATAATAGTGCGGGCATAATGAAAATAATTATATTAAAAAAATTAAAAACACTATTAATATAATAACCAATAGTAAGCCAAATTTACTACTAATACTACTACTACCAATAATAATAATAATAATAATAATAATAATAATAATAATAATAATAATAATAATAATAATAATAATAATAATAATAATAATAATAATAATAATAATAATGAATAATAAAATAATATATATATATAATAATAATAGATAATAACAAATGAATAATAATAATAATAATAATAATAATTGAATAATAAAATATTAATACAGATGACAAAAATCATCAAGACATTGAACCCGCCAGTGCTATAAATCTCGAAAATATAAACAATGTTATTAATAACAATGAACTAGTGGAGTGTGATACCATAAATAAAAATTGTGTTAACAGACAATCATCCTCTTTAAATGTCAAAGAATCGCATGTTTCTTATCTAAATGAACCTAAAGTATCACCCACAAGAATTGGTAGTAGTGCTCAATCTAAAAATATTTTAATTAATAAAGATATTATCGTAAATGATACCACTGTCTCAAGATGTTATGGTAAGATAAATAATACAAATTTTATTACAACTGTGAACCCGTTGCATGAAGGATATATTTTCTTTACATTAAATTTACCTAATAATATGGGCGTTATGGACCAGGTAAGAGGGAGTGAGAGCGATAAAACAAATATCTTGTTAAACCCCATCAAAAGCGCTGTTAACGACCGCTGTAGTGACAGTAAGAATGTTA
The DNA here is from genome assembly GCA_015478945.1 of Trachelipus rathkii. Lineage (NCBI taxonomy): Eukaryota > Metazoa > Arthropoda > Malacostraca > Isopoda > Trachelipodidae > Trachelipus > Trachelipus rathkii. The sequence continues at coordinate 9,531 of JABUQX010003495.1, read as the reverse complement.
CAGCCGATGTTGTGGTGAACGAGAAGGTTTGTAAAATCGACGGCTTGGCCTCTTACCAGGTTTATGACACTATAAATAAGGTAAATTATCTACTTGACACTGGATCAGCCAGAAATATCCTGGCTGGAGAGCTCTTGCAAATCGCAACCCTCCTCTCGGCTATATGTTTGCCGCGAATAATACTAAAATTGCTATTTATGATATTAAAACCATTGAAATTGACCTAAATTTAGGCCGGAAATATTTTGACACTTTTTATATTGCAAATATTGATATGAACATATTAGGTTTGTCATTTTTAAAGAAATTTCAAATGGGCATTGATTTTAAACGAGACTTATTGATAGATTCAGTCACAAATAAAACTTTGAAATTAAATAAAAATATAAATTTTAATATTAAGTATGCGCATGAAAACTTTCCATCTACTCTATCTTTTACTCCTCCTCCTACCTCTATGCACGTTCCTTGTAGCACACCTCTTTTTAATGATATTTTATTGAAATATAAAAATTTATTTTTGAATCCATATTTGCCCGAAAATCACCACATTAAATTGAAACAAATGCAAACTTGGGACGAAATTTTTGAAAAATATAAAAATAAAAATAACAGAATGAGCACAGCCTTGATAGGTGAGGACGGTCTTGTAACTACTGATGAAAAGACCGCTTTTATACCTGAAAAAGTATTAATAGAGCTGGCCAACACCTACCCTTATAAAGTGAATATCAAGGGGCCCCCCATCTCTCTCAAACCCCGACGGATCCCCCACAAACTATATTCACGAACCAGAGCAGAATTTGATAATCTTTTAGCTACAGGAGTGTTAAGAAGAACCAACTCACCATGGTCGTTCCCTGTAAGTGTCCTTGAAAAGAGCCAAGGGCGCGTCAGAATCATCTCAGACTTTAGGGAGCTAAACAAAAGAGCGGAGATCGAAACTTATGGCCTCCCCCACCTTCAAGACGCCATGTTTACCTTAAAAGGAAGTAAACTGTACAGTAGGCTCGACTTGACCCAGGCATTTTATGGGATTCCACTCCATCAGACTCATGAAAAAATACTTCACATCACCTCAAAACATGGCACCTACAGTTATCATGTCTCCCGATGGGTTTCGTCTCCTCCCCATTTTGTCCAGCTCCTTTATCAATATTCTGATGCATGGGCGTGGGAATACTGTACCTATTATGGATGATTATATTGATACACTCCCAAAAGGAAGAGCACCGAGTCCTACTTGAAAAGGTACTTAAGAGGTTACAATACTTAAACATCAGTATTACTCCCGACAAGTGTCAAAGTGTCAATAGCTGTCGAGAGAAACACTTATCTGGCTATACAGTCGATGAAAACGAATCAGACAAATCATGAAAGATAGTGAAATAATATACTTCAAAACCTTAAAAACTGTCAAAAGAATTATTAGGAGTATATTGGAAAGATAGGCTTCTAGATCACTCTTCTGCTAGTTTGCTTTTCAGATATATATAGCAAATCCCTCAACCTATTTTTAAAGGGAAGCCAATATGGTAAATCGCCGACTCACTGGACCCCGCAGCAGATAAAGCTTTTGAAGATAGTAAAAAGGCTATAAGAAACGCTAATGCTCTGACCTACCCAAGTCCCTTCAAGCCTTTCAAAAATTATTATTCCACTCAACATACGGTAAGCTGCAGCAGCAGTAATTTTGTCCACTACTGACGAAGGAGATAAACCTATTGCTTTTTACAGCACGATATTATCGCCTACAGAACAAAAATACGATTATGCGAACCGATTGTTAGTAGTTTTACTAAACTTTTGAGGAAGTACGGGTACCTGCTCGCTGGGTAGCTTATAACCATTGCAACTCAATCGAGGGAATTGTTGCAAAAATACAAAAGATGCAATGATTGCAAAAACTATAATCTGCGTGAAATAAGGAGTTTAAACCTCTTATCTGCTTACAAGGTTTCTTGGGAGTTGATCACAAAAGAGACAAATCCTCTATCTGAATATCTATTGCACAATAAAATTGTTAATGAAGCTGCAGACGTTGCAATTGACGATCTAGACTGCAATATTGAAGAAGAGGCGGAGCTTCCAGCTACGCTCCTCCCTCCGAGCGCTATGATTAGCTCAGCCACGAGCGAACTGGCCAATCAGAGCCACGCAAGCAAAACAATAATAGAAGGTGAGATATGCAGACCTTTAAACGCATTCCACTACGAAACACCTTCACCAGGCCTAAAAAAAGAGTTATGCGCAAACCATAAAAAAGAATGCGGCGTGCGCCACGGTCAAAAATTCCCATAAAGGCAAAAATGAAGAAAATTTAAATAACCAAAATGTAAACAAAGGACATTCTCCGAATACCGCCCGTGGGAAAAATAATGATTTTGAAAAGAAAGGATTGACTGTAGATGAAAGACTTGAAATAGAGAAAGTAAATTTGGATAAATTTAATGATAAAATAACTATTGGAAAGGTAGATGAATTAAGTGATACTCTACCAATAAACACTCGAATAAATTTGATCCAAAATTGCAATGACGCCACCTAGAGCTAATAAAGCGATTCACAAAAGAAATAAATTATACAGAAATAAGTGAAGACCAGAAAAAAGATGATTTCATCAATTCCCTACTAGAAGGTAATGAAAAGAGCTCTTTAATTATTAAAAAACAAGGGTTTTGGTTTAAGAAGAAACAGATATCTTTATATGTAGATATCTCTTTAAATTATGCCCGAGTCATTCTACCAAGTGCCAGAGTTGCCGATCTCATCCGTATGACGCACCTGCAGGGCACCTGGGTATCTCACGCTGCCTTACTGTGTTGAAGGCTGATTTTGTGTTTAAGAATATGCATCAAAAAGACAAAGAGGTAGTCGCTTCCGCTGTCCACCAATGTCGAGGTCGGTCTCAAAGGTCGAGACGTTGCGCAATCAATCCGTATATTTACTGGAAACAAATACAAGAGTTACTACCTACAAGTTTTAAGTCTTTCATATGAGAATGTTCCTCAGAATTAACCTTCATCGTCGTGTGGCTACAATAGTATTTTTTATAACTCTCATCGACGATACTCACACTATGTATGTGTCGACTTTTTCGCTTAAGGATATCACTAAAGAGACAAATAGTTCAATCTTTGATACCAGCAATTCCGCACTGTGGAATTCCCAGCCGCCTCGTCTCAGATAACGGCACAAACTTACATCAACACTTATTGTGGAGCGTGGCAAGCTATTAGCAATACTCCATAAGTTCACGACATTCACGTAACCCAGCTTTGATACAGTGGAAAATGTGAGAATGGTCTAATAAAGTTATGATTATTAACAGCATAGAGACCATTGTTAGCGAGCTCGGCCATGAAAACTCAAGAATGTTGAGACCGTCCCGTTACACCTTAGCGTCCCCTCCACCCTAATTGAGCGGAAGCTTTTTATTATAGCAGTATTGTTAATGGCGATGTGTGAACCATAACCCGCATATAGATTATTATATTCATATAATAGCTAATCCTGTCCCTGGATGGTGACTATATTCCCTCTTAATTTAAATACCTCCCTCCATCTTCCTTAATAGTTTTCTATTTGAATTCCGCTCTCTCCTCAGTGCTTAGCACCCATCTCAGAGAATGGCATCCGCCCCAGTAAATTATTATTATATGCGCCAAAAATATTAAGCATTCCTGACGGCCTAGTAAGCACTTCTGTTCCCAGTGCGGGCCCAAAATGTGAGTACGGACTCTACAATATGATTTGGTAGTATACAACAAAAGAGAATAAACTGATATTGATTGGCGCAAAACCTATACGCTCAAAAGAACTACCAATTAAATGCAGACAATGCGGAAACAGTGTTTGCTCTCCATTATAGAATTTGAAAAGAAGCCAAAATTGTCTTATGTAGTAAAAGTCAACTAAATATAATGTCGGAAATGCTGGACTCTGCCAAGTAAACGGCCCCTATTGAAGAGTTAGATTCAGAGACACCAACAAGTTTAATTGCGTGCATATAATAAAAGGTGATAAAGTAGTAGTTGAAAGCTTAAGAAAATGTTAAAATCTTCTACCAACCAGTCCCCGACCCTTCTGACCGAAAGAAAAATTAACTCGGAATGAATAAAATAGAGGAAAGGTCATTGGGGGACAAAAAGTGAATATCTCTTGTAGATAGAATAAGTAATTCAAAGACGGTGGACAGTCTGTGGGCCATGTGGTTTTAACGTGTCTCGGTGAGTAATTAGTACGTGTGCAATATCATGTTAAAGCATTTATTTCTTATCCATACCTTTGTATGTCTTTCTACCTTTTTTCATGTAGTATATTCAACTGTTCTCTTTTCGACTTTCTCTGCCTTTCATGTATCAATCAGAAGAGAGGGTGAAGAGAAAACTCTGTGAGGAGACAACAAACCCAGCTTCACCTGTGGTCTTGACGGCAGTGTAATTGCTGGTACTTCACCACCGAGTATCACCAAAGGCTGAGTTGAATGTTGATAATATGTAAGGAAATTTTGTTAAGACCAATCATGCACGCATCGTTTCAGGAGAAGGTATGCAAATCTGTAAGAGGCTTATTTGCGAGTTAAACTGCATACCCTTTTAAAGATACATCGGTGCATCTTCCTCCTTACTCCTTATATTCGTAACCCCATTACATCACGTCATTGGACTCTTTCTCCCTCTGCAACAGGGAGAAAGAATTTGCCAAGGAGAGACTGATGAGGTTGGCTGAAGGTAGCAATCGAGGGCCATGAAGCCAACCACAGACTTCAAGGATTGTTAGTTAGCAGACTTCGAGAGCAATTGATAGTCAGTGTTAGAATAGCGTCAGTGCCAAATTATATTATTTTATTTAATTACAAGTGTTCCAAAAGATAAATTCTTCACACGACTTATGTGCCTATTGCAGTTCTGCACCAGTTTATTTCAAATTGAAACCATATTCTGTCTCAAACATATTGATCAATCCGGAAGCTTGATAAAAAATAGAGAATGCCAACGTACAAAGAAATTGGCTTATTTACTCATACTCACGCTGACTTACTTATATGCCAATCATTACATTAATAAATATAGGAGGGTTAGCGAGTTTAACCACACACACACTACACCTATTACTAAAATATAGGAGATATATTATATTACATTTACTATAATAAATAATTGCTTAAATAGCGTATATATTATATTCTTATTTATATTAAATATGGATTATTATATATAATAGTATGTAGTATATATATAATATTGTCTAGTAGTATATAAAGATTTTACAATTCTATATATATAAATGAAGTGAGACCATAAATTTATTAGTATATTAGGTAAAAGGTGACAAAACATAGGTGAGTTAGGCTATTATTAACAGGTGACTCTATTAGTACTACATAAGTTACAAGACTCGCACACAAATAGACGGTCAAATAAATTAGTTAAATATGATTATATTTTATTATATCCCAATCCAAATATCCCCTTCCTCGGATAAGCTATATATATTTTATCGCGCACACTTATTTCTCCATTTTCTGCTAACAGAATCTCGTTTACATATAACATTCACCTACATATACTTCCATATAAGGGCTGGAGGCATTGACAATGTAGGCTATACAGTCTGGAGCTACGTGGAGCTCATTAAGCAATATAAAGGTGAAGTGCATATATAAAATGATATATTATCAACATAATTAGTGATGGGAAATTAAATTGTTGAATAATTACTGCAACAGAGAGAAATATTGTGAAGTTAGACGTGTACTTCGCGCTATCGTGGAAATTAGCACTCGCAATAGAATAATTTCATGACATTCTCCCATGACTTACAACGTGGTGACAGTGTACTCTCTCTCCGTCAACATTATTTTATGGCACAATTATCTCGCTATCGCAATTCCTGCAATTTTTTTTGGTAGTCGTGCAAGACGGCTTTACGCTAAGCTACTTTTACAAATGCGCGATGGAAAGGGATGGAATATGTACAAACAGATATTAGTATATACAAAAATAATAAACATTGAGTAGTGTAAAATGCGATCTTTAAAAAAATTTACAAATGAATTTTACGTACGATACATTAAAATAAAATTAAAAAATAATAAAAATAAAAATGAATATATTAACGCTACTAAAAATATATGAAATTAAAGAAATTATTATATTTTCTCTCACGAATATATATATACTAATTAATTTATATATATATAATATAAATATAGCGGACTAAATGTCTAACTGTTCCAAATCGTAGATATATATAATTAATATATAATATAATATATGATATATATAATATATATATATAATATATATATATATATATATAATTATTATTAATATATTATAATTATATAATATATATATAATATAATATATTTATTAATATATATATAATATATATATAAAATATATATAAAAAAATGAGAGAGAGAGAGTGTAGAGAGATATAGATAGTAGATAGAGAGAGTAGAGAGCATAGTGATAGAAGGGACGTAATTATAGAAAGACGATCGTCAGTGAGATATATATATATATAATGCACGTTAACGAAGGCTACGAACCGCTCTTCGAATACTAGAGCTCATACACATATTCGACGCATAAAAACAACTCTCTCATCTCGATCGTCTCTACGTAGCATTCTCGCTACGTATGCATCTACTGTCATAGTCTCATCTCTCTCTCTATCTCTCTCTTCTCTCTTCTCTTGCATCTCATCTCTTCTTCTCTCATCCTCTCTCTCTGCATATTCTCTCTCGTCTGACTGTGCATCGTACTACTCTCTACTTTCTTCCATATAATTATAATATATTATAATATATATATATATAATATATATATATATATATAGTAATATATAATATAATATAGTATATATATTATTATATTTATGATATTATAATATATATATATATCATATCCCATTAAGTCCGCAATTCCGCAATTGCCGGGACTACCAAAAAATATTGCGGAAATTGCGATTGCGAATAATTTGATAAAAAAGTTTGCGGAATTGCACGTGGCGGAATGCTAAATTCATTCTCTGCTTATAATATCTTCTATAATATCAATAATTCCGCAATTAGAGGACTGCAAACCCTAAGGTTTGTTTGTTTTTAATCCTTAAATTTTAAAAACAATATACAATTTACTAAGGCATGTATTAGTCTTAGATACGTACAAAAATAATATGGCAAATAGGAATAATTTCATTTAATTTGGAAAACTCGGTTTTAGATATAATAATAATAGATATATATATACTATATAATATATATATTATAATATAATTATATATAGTATATATAATATATATATAATATATATATGTATATATATATATTATATATATATATATATATATATATATATATATATGTGTGTGGGTTAAACTCGCTTTAACCCTCCTATAATTAATTAATGATGGCTAATAAGTCAGCCGGTGGGTATGAGTAATAGCAATTTCTTTGTAGTGGCTTTATTTTATCAGTGGATTGATAATTGACAAGATATGGTTTCAATTTAATAAATGGGCAGACTCTTTAGGCACAATAAGTCGTTACAAATTACTTTAACACTTGTAATTAATAACAATAATATTATTGGCACTGACCTATTTCTAACACGACTTCATTGCTCGAAGTCCTAGCTAACAATCCTTGAGCGTGGTTGGCTTCAGGGCCTCGTTCTCGCCTTCAGCCAATCACAGCTCTCTCCTTGGCATCTTCTCCCTGTTGCTGGGAGAAGAGCCAAGATATTATGGGGTTACAATAAGAGTAGGAGGAGATGCACCGATGTATTTAAAAGGGGTATGCAGGAGACTCGCAAATAAGCCTCTTACAGACTGCATACCCTCTCTGACATGCGTGCATATTTCTTACAAAACTTCCTACTTTAAAGTCAGCTCAGCTTGAAGATCTCGATTTGTAAGAAGAAATATACCCTCCATATATATCACTATATATCTGATCTACAATATGGCTCTCTCTATTACTATGAATGCATAGGAAGTATTGTGAAAGAAGAACAAGTTGAAATACTACATGAAAAAGCGAGAAGAACTACATAATATGGACAAATAATTTGCCTTAACAAATGATTTTGCACACGTACTAATTACCACACCACCGTCTTTCTAACTCTTATTTATATATATCTATTTTGTCCCCAATCCTTTCCTCTATCTCTCTCTTCTCTCCCCTCTTTCGAGTTTTTCTTTCGGTCAGAAGGGTGGGGACTGGTTGGTAGAAAGGATTTTAACTTTCTTAAGCTTTCAACTATCTATCACCTTTTATTATTATGAGCATTACTGTTTGTGATCTTGACAACTTATAGGGGCCGTGGTACTTGGCAGATAGCTTTCCGACATTATATTGTTTATTAAAGATAGAAATTTTGGCTCTAAATCACGCTACGGCAGAGCTTTTAAATATAGTTAAATCCGGACTTGAAGATATTGATTTACAGGTTAATGCTTAAAAGAATCTTCAAAATCTTTGCAGAATCTTTACCGTGGAGCTTTTACTGGGTCTGATGCCACTCTCTAAGATGGGTGCTAGCCTTAGAGCGAATAGGACGAAGGGAAGGACGTCCAACCATTCTTGAGTTTTCATGGCTGGTTCGGCCAACATGGCTCTAATGCTGTTAATAATCATCTTATTGACCATCTCACATTTCCCGTTCAAAGCTGGGTTACATGTACTGGTCGTGATATGGAGTATTCCTAATAGCTTGCACACGCTCCCAAATAAGTGATGTAAAATTTGCGCCGTGATCTGAAACGAGGTGGCTGGGAATCCCAGTATGCGGAATTATCTGGTTTATTAAAGTTTGTACTATTGTCTCCTTAGTAATGTCCTTCAACGGAATGGCCCACACATAATGAGAGTATCGGTCGATGAGAGTTAACAAATACTTGTAGCCACGACATGAAGGTAATTTGAGGACATCCATATGAATGACTTCAAACTTGTAGGAAACTTCTTTGTATTTTCCGTAAATAGGATTGATTCCACGTCCGACCTTAACTTTTTGATGCATATTCTTAAACACAAAATCAGCCTTCAACACAGTAAGGCAGCGTGAGATACCCAGGTGCCCCTGCAGGTGCGTCATACGGATGAGATCGGCAACTCTGGCACTTGGTAGAATGACTCGGGCATAATTTAAAGAGATATCTACATATAAAGATATCTGTTTCTTCTTAAACCAAAACCCTTGTTTTTTCTGGTCTTCACTTATTTCTGTATAATTTATTTCTTTTGTGAATCGCTTTATTAGCTCTAGGTGGCGTCATTGCAATTTTGGATCAAATTTATTCGAGTGTTTATTGGTAGAGTATCACTTAACTCATCTACCTTTCCAATAGTTATTTTATCGTAAAATTTATCCAAATTTACTTTCTCTATTTCAAGTCTTTCATCTACAGTCAATCCTTTCTTTTCAAAATCATTATTTTTTCCCACGGGCGGTATTCGGAGAATGTCCTTTGTTTACATTTTGGTTATTTAAATCTTCTTCATTTTTGCCTTTA
>JABUQX010003494.1:7500-23757 GCA_015478945.1 Trachelipus rathkii | reverse complement strand
CAAACTGCAAAAAATTGTTGTTCGATCGACTTACAATAATATATATATACTTAATATATTATATACTATATATATACTTACTACTATATATCATATTATATATATATATAATATATATATATATATATATACATATATATATATATATATAGGCTATTCAGTAGTATATCTTTCACCGAAATGGCATTTTTATTGAAATTTTCTATTTTTCCCATTTTAAAAGTTTTTTTTTTTAACATCCAATAAGCCATTAAAGATAAAGGCTTGCCATTCCCTTCAAACGGTTGTAATACGAAGAAGCCAATTAAAGAAATATTAAAGTTAGTTTAAATCTATGTAAACAAACGTAACTCAACATAACCTTACTAAACGTATTCATAACCTCACAATGTAATTTATTTTTATATTTATCAATTTATTCTCACTTTCCATTGCTATTATCTAAAAAAAACACGCCAATCTGGCCAAGCATGAACGCTTTTGGACAAAACTTCTTTGATAAACAACAAAGAAAAAAATGCCAAAAAATAACACAAATTTTTACCTCTTTTCCACAAAATATTTAGAGGAGAAAGATCCCACCGAATGACTATCATATATATACTATATATATATATATATATATATATATATATTATATATATATATATATAATTTTATATATCTAAAATATATCATATATATATATATATATATATATATATATATATATATATATATAATGGTCCGCACCAGCTCTCACAATACCGTATCGGACCTCACAATTAACTTTGACTCCGCAACGTACGGCATCGCACTTTAATTTTTCCTTTCGCACAGCACCACACAGTACTCGGTGCATCGGTCAACCCTATTTCAAGCTAACCTTGAAATATTTTTTACAGCTCTATACATTTTACGCTTTTATGTGCATCATTCTTTACGTGAGAGTCTTATATAGATTACTATGACTCATAATCTTCCTTTCATGCTTATTGATTGACTTATGACTTTTAGAGCAGAGACGTTCTAAAGTTAATTTATATTTCAGAGTTTATAAATGTTATATTAATATTTGTTTTGTAATAATAATAAATGTAAAGAAAGAAGATCTTTAGAATATTTCAAAAGTAAATGAAAACAAAAATCATAAATCGACGTTGTCAAAGAAAATAAGATAAAATTTTTCATGTGTGAACCGCAGACGAGAAGGTAAAAAATTTTTTTTATTGCAAACTGAAAAAAATATCCTAAAAGATATCCATCAGAAAGAATATTTTTTAGACTAAGAGTGAAAAGAAGGGACAAAATCTCTCAAAGCTCCGGGAACACAGCCAAAATTCCTCTTCTCGAGTCCCACTCACAGAATCGGGTATAATGACCAAAATTTACCTTATACGTATATAAACTGTAAACTATATAAGGGCTTCACGAGAAACCTTCTTCCGTGTCCTGATCACGGGAAGAGTTTTAATAATGATCACATTCACTAACTTCCCCATCGATTCTGCTTCTTCTTCATGGCACAGCAAGCGGTTTATTAAACATGTGGTTATTAGAGAATAATGGACGAACCTTTTAGTAAAATTACGAGGAAACTCTGCAGAAGAAATGGATGTTGACAAACCTGACAATTGCAAAAAGAAAACGAATAAAGTTGCGGATCAAACCTGCATTAAGGACGAAGTAAATCCCACCACAGACAAATTAAAAACAAGAGAAAATCTGATAAAATAAAAACTGTCATTTATTCTAAAAAATACTATTTAGTACAGAAAAAGTTTTCAAAAAACAAATAAAAAAAGAAAAACATTGATATATTTCTTGACGGAGAATTGATACTCTTTGGGGAAATACCGATACGAGCCTTCGCGTATTGAAGGAAGCTGCTGTTCTGTTTAGAAGTGTCTATCCATTTACGGTGATAAGGATAAAGTATTATTAGATGGTGATAAGGATGAAGATATTATTAGATAGGCTTTAGCATAATAATATTATTAATGAGCGGCCATGGTGATGAGTACTGATAATGATAATATTAAAAAAACACCCCCTCCTTGACTAGGGCTTGCTGCCCGTGAGTAGTGGTGATATCTGGAAAAAAATAAAAAAGTAAAAAAAAAAAAGATGAATTGGCATTAATCGATTTCAATGTATATTGTCCAGCCATTTAACCTTGTATGCAAGGCTTTAATTTTAAATTAATATGCGTCATCACAGGAGGGAAGGACTTTATAGGCAAGCAGTGAGATTGGAACTAAATTCTAGCATATCAATATCAATAATAATAATAATAATAATAATAATAATAATAATAATAATAATAATAATAATAATAATAATAATAATTAATAATAATTTAATAATAATAATTAATATTCTATAATAATAATAATAATAATAATAATAATAATAATAATAATAATAATAATAATAATAATAATAATAATAATAATAATAATAATAATAATAATAAAATAATAATCAATACATAATAAATAATAATAATAAAAATACAAAATAAAAACTGATTAATAATAGTAAAAAAAATAATAGTAATTATAAAGATAATAATAATAATAATAATAATAATAATAATAATAATAATAATAATAATAATAATAATAATAATAATAATAATAACGGATCTGATTGCGTAAGTGCGTTTCTGATTATCAAATTACATTGTCGCTTGTTCCATTTTTAACTCTTGCCATTTTTGATAGACTTTAGAAATATTCAAAAAATCATCGATTTATTTTTCTTCTGAAGAGCTTTCTTCTCCCTCTGCATTTTGTATTCAGGCTTGAGTGTATTATCTTTTGCTTCAACTTTTAAGTGGATGATTTAGAATTCTTTATATGATATTGATAAGTATTTTTATTTTTTTTTGAATTAGAATTCTTTAACGATATTGATAAGTTTTTATTTCTTCTTGAATAATTTTGGCGACATCACTTTTCGTTAATATATTTTTTGAAATTTTTTAGCATTACTGAGATTTGATTAAGGGGAATTATCTGATTTATTTACCATTTATTTATTTATTTATTTATTTATTTATTTATTTATTTATTTATTTATTTATTTATTTATTTTTATTTATTTATTCAGTTTAGCATGGTGTGGTGATTTAATAATTCAATAATATCTGAACAAATATTCAGTCAAACTATTGTTCAAATTTAAAATCATTGGATCAACATTTTTATGTGTAGTATGGTCTACTTTACTAATCTCTAAACATTAAGTCGAGAAATTTACAATATAATTAAGAGATTCGTGGATGCGTTACTTTAACCCGTGTTTTAATATAAGAAGGAAATATCTAATTACTGTCTACATGTCTAATTGACAAAGACAACGTTAAATTTATAGTCATTGTTGCAGATATCAAATAAAATCAGTAAGAGGTTACCAAAATAAAAAATAAATAAATAAATGAATAAATAAATAAATAAATAAATAAATAAAATAAAATAAAATAAATAAATAAATAAAAGAACTTCATAGGAATATTTCTAAAGAACTATCTAAAATTAAAAATTCATATAATGGTATTAATATTCGGAATTCATGGACAAGTCACATGGTTTCTAAAAGTTGATTCCGAAACAGTAAACTCAAATGGTCGTAAACAACAAGGTCTCTAAATATTGAATGATCCTTAAACAGACCCTTAACTACTGATCTATTTTACAAATGTCATATTATTATTTAAAAAATTGCAAATAATTTATTAATATTATCTATCAAATTACTGTCCATATATATATAATACTATCACGCCATATACCTACCTCATTTTTTTCAGAATCCATTTATATGACTTTATCAAACAAATTTATCTATCCAATTATGAACTTTTAAAAGTTTCTAAACTCAAAGAATTTCCTTTCCTACAAGACCTTATCCTATATAATTTTTTTTCATGAACCATTTATATGATTTTAAACAAAATTTTTCTATCTTTGCAATTTAGTTTACTTTTACGATATTACTACTACTATTTATATATCAAGAGTCTATCTCATCTATCTATAAGCATTTCCATATATTATAATACTTATTCACTATATAATTATGTATATACTATATATATATGAATATATATATTTTGAATTTACTATGTCTACTAAAAGTAAATCATTTGCTTATATAATATACGATATTATTATAGCTAGTTATTCATAGATATACTACTTATAGTCGATATTAAATATCCCATATCTATTATCAAATATCTATCTATATATATATATTTATTATAATATATATACTACCTATAGATATGTTATATTATTATTGTCTTTTCACCAATATATTATACTAGTATTATTAATATTAGATGATCACGCCATTTCAAGTAATAGGATTAATCTGATGACACGCTGATTATTCCGCCTTTAATCTCCATCGCCTAGATACATGACTGATAGGGAAAATTAAAATGTAATTAATTAACCAATTTATTAATGATTTGTTAATTATTAATCTTCACATTAAACTTTCTTAAGTTTAGTTAATTAAATATATAACAAGTATGGAATTTATTTCTACCAGGGTTGACGAAGCAATGCAATTTTTCGTACAACACATAACTGCACCGCACCTCACAGGGAAGTCGGCTACCTATCTATTGGTGATATAGCTATCTATATATGATTACTATAGTTTTATATTTTGGTTTTTTTCATTATGTATTATTTATTATTTTATTATTATTATTATATTATTATCTTATTATTATTATTAATATCTATTATTCATGTATATGTCGTATTTTTTTTATTGTCTTCCCTAATATTACAAAATAATAATATAACATTATAATATAATCATAATGCAATAACAATAAATTATAATACATTAATATAATAATATTAATAACAATACATTATATAATATAATATTATTATATAATAAAATAATACAAGGACAAAAAATAAAATATACTTAGAAAACAGGACAAATTAAAAATTTTGAAGTTGGACAAGGCTTAATCATCATACAATACGAATTCGAGATTTGTTTAAAAATGTGGTCACTTATATTCTCATCGCAACTCTCATGGTTTCCTTATCACATCTTTTTTCCCACAACACACACAGAGTTCCTTCTCTCTCTCTCTCTTTCCTCTCTCTCTCTCTCTCCTCTCTCTCTCTCATCTCTTCTACCTTATATATATTACTAATATATTATATACTACTAATACTATTATAATAATTATAATAACCCTTATATTATATGATATTATACTACTTATATAATAAACTTTCATGAATTCTTAATATATACATATATGTGATATATATATTATATCTAGTAATAGGTTATTAATACTCAGCTATATATACTAATTAACTTATATATATTATAATAATAATACTATATATATATATTATATCATAATACTTATATATATACTATATTATATATCACACTATATACACCACTATTATTCTATATAACGATCTATATTCTACTTATTATAGTACTATTCATATACTTCATATTATATATATATATACATATCCTACCAACTTCAGTTTATATAATATATTAAGTGTATGATATATCTATACATATTACAAAATTAATACTTATATAAATACTATATATAATACTATTATCATATATACTATATAATTATTAATTACCTGAATACTCACTTATAAATATATATATAATAATTTATACTAATATATAGTATATGTATCTATACCCTATCACCCTCACATCTTATCGCACGCCATCCTACCCCTATATATAGTAATAGTACTATAACTATGATATTTCATTCAAAGAGCTTCTTATTATTATTACTATATAATTACTATATATAATATAACTCATCTATTATTATATCTATCAATAGTAATATTATTTTCTCATAACTATATACCTATTTTATATATAAGCATAATATATCAATAATATATTCATACTACTATAGACCTCATATACTACTCTATACGCTGTAGTACCTGTACCTAAATTATATATACGGTAATCCGCTTTATCTTATCAATTCAACACTTATATATACTATTACCTATTATATTATGATAATACTAATATATATATATATATATATATAATACTACTATATACTTATCATACCATTCTCCTTATACTATTAATATTATAATACTATATAATATATATATATTCACTTATATACGAATCACTTTGATATCACTCACTTATAATTTAACAATAGTAAGATATAACTACTACTACTATAAACAACAATACGGCGAATCCTATAGCCACGCATCTACATTCTATAATATATATACCAATATACTGTTATTACACTATTAACATCCTATACTATATACCACTATAATATATATACTATTATAATATCATTACATAATATAAATCCCTGATATTAAATAACTTAATATATATTATTTCTATAGCTATATGCTATTATATATTATCTACCTCCCGTCACATACTAAGCTTCTTACAAATGCTATACTTATATTACTTTACCTATTAATACCTAATAATTTGATAATAGATACGTTTTGGCGTAAGATTGTTCAAATCGATATATTTTAGAAACATAATAACCGATATTTATAAAATTGCCTTTAGTGAGAGATTTGCTTTCGTTTAGTATATTAAACACGCAAATGCTGTCTTGTCATGGCATGCAATTAGAATTAAAAAAATAAAAAAACAAGCAAACATCGCAACTTCATGACAATTTCACACATACAATTTTAAATTTATTCACAATATTTTTATATTATTATTATATATTCTATTATATATAATATACTACTATATATAATTATTAAATAATTATTAAAATATACCTACTACATAATATCTACATCTAACTTATACTTATAATACTTACCTGTAATATATTCTAATCTTACTAACTGAACCAATACCACATAGGATCAAATTTGACAGCAGCTGTGCTGATTTTACATGCATGCAGACCGAGTCGCTGAAGCGCTCGCACCTTCAATACTGCGCTGCGCAGCGGCGTGCCCTATAAGCACACCACTTGCGTCACCCGCTCGCCGCAGCGCGCATTGAACGCGACGCGGCGTCTTCTTGCCATGCATGTCACCGCCAGATTGACTGTGCACTTTACCCTATCGTGTGTTCATTAAGCTTAAAAAAGAAATTATTATTATTATTATTATTCATTGATTATTGTGAGAATATCATTTTAATTCATATTATTAATTATTATCTATTTTCTTATTATTCATTTATTACTTATTAATAATTCTTTTTCATATATTTACTATATTCCTATTTCACTTAATTTTTTACTTCTCTATTATTGGTCTTAATTGTTCATTCTTCTCTCACTTTCTTTATCCAGATACGATACAAAGCATACAACTCATCAATTATCCTTAATACAAATAATGACCTATGAATCAATAGCACACATCCAATAACTCAGAATATATATCATACATACATAATAATAATACTAATATCTTAAAAAATATAAGAAATTCAATAATATATAAATAATAATAATACATTAATATATAACACTCAATGACTATAATAACTAATATAAACTAAATCAACATACAATATTCATGCAATCAATATCAATAGATTAAATATAATACCTACAATAGCATACATTAATTAACTATAATATGATATATAATACATACATAATACATTATAATATAACTTAATCAATAATAATAATAACCATAATAATCATGTAATATTTAACTTAAATCAATATTAATCCATATATAATATAATTAATCATATGATTAGTTAAATAACTAATTAACTATATAATAATAATCCAATAATAAATAATATAATATAATAACTTTAAGAACAAACAGGAAAAATTAAATTTATGATGTTCACAAGGCGTTCACTCATCATCTACCATGCCTCCACCGCAATTGCGTAGAATGTTGGATCTTATATACATCGTCAGAGTCATTCATATTCTACATCGCAACTCATTTCATGGTTTCATTCTTATCAGAATTTTTATTCTATACTCACACAATACTAAGATTACACTCTCTCATCCATCATCTCTCTCTCTCTTCTTCTTCTATACTTCCATATATATTATATTATACATTATATATCTTATATATGTCGTCCTTATACCATATATACATTATATTCTACCTTATTCACTCATATCTCCTACTCTATACTTCTATATATACAATATATATAGTACATTACTATCACTATTCGTATATAAGTCCTTTGCGACGGAAACATCATTCCATAATCCATAATATTTTAGAAACAGATATCGATCTTTACTTACATATTGCCTTTCTAGCGAGAACGTTGGCATTCTTCGTCCGAACTTGAACATACAGCAATGTGTCCTTGACATGCATCGCAACCGATCGTTAAAAACAACAACATAGAGAATAAACAAAAACAAAAATCGCCATAAATGCCTTTAAAAGTAGCAATAAAATATAAAGAAACTATTCATTCACATCAGATTGCAGGTTTACTATACTCATATAACCTTACTTACCTACTTATATATAACGATTTTATATTTTTTTGTTATGATACTATATTTATACATTATATCATTCGAATATATAAATTGTAGACTAACTTTATTTCTTCTATGTTCTTAGCATATATTCAAAGTATATATTTATAGATTACTTATAGTATAATTTACACTATTATATACTTAGGCAACGATCCTTATGTACGTATTGTGGCCTTTCTTTTGATAGAGCAAGCACCCCTAACTATACGATGATTAGTTAATTTAAAATCCATATTTTCGAATGGAGGCAATTCTAATTTCCAACATAAGTAAAGATATTCAATAAACTGTAAAAGATATCAGGAAAAAAAATTTCTGAGTGAGCTTAAATTCCTTTATACAACATTTCATAGTCACGAACCTTTATTAACGCCGAGTTCTACCATCCCTGCGTCTGCTCCTTCTCTATGCTGCAGAGAATTCTCTGTAGATTCGACCACTTCGCCAGAGTCGCAGCCCTTCACTTGAAATCTTATACCCTTCTCTTGCACGAAAAGCTGTCCCCCTAGCGTTTTAGGTTCTGAGAGGAACAGATTTTGCAACAGTATACCCCTGATCGTGAGATCCTTAACACGACCTTCAATTTTCGTGATCTCCTTGCACGAATTTATAAGTTCAATCTGTACTCAACAAGAGTAAATCTCCACACAGGCACGCAGTCTCCTACACCTAATGTATTATTCATTCTCTACTTTACTGCTAAGAATTTTGCGTCGCGGCAATTCTTAGCAGTAAGACGTCAAATATAAATATAAAAATTTTTTACAGACAGTCTATAAATGATGTGATACATTCACTTCCCGCGCTTAAAACGGAAGTGAAAAGTATGTTACACATACGCTTATACAGGATCTTATAAAAATTAACCTCTTCATTCCAAATTTATGATCATCTGTGGCGCCCCACGGCACTTGATAATTGCGATCATCACTCTACCATAACATTATTAAACATCATTACATCTAACTGGATCGGCTATAACATATGCAATAACTAATAATACCATCTAATGCTAAGCATATACTTTCAAATGCCAAGCCTCATATCTACACTTAATAAGGTTCAAACACCCTATAGCTATCGATATCATACAAACCACTTTGCAAGCGCAACAATATAGTTCTATACGCGATGAAAATACGTAAAGAATATTTCACACCTACGTGAGAGTACTGGTTAACCATCTCCGAAGATTCACAACATAATTATATCAACAACTATAAAGAAATTAAAATAAAAAACTCTATCATAAATGTTACTATTATCATATGATTACCGTAGATACTACCTACCCGGTATAGTAAGAACTATATGACTATAATACTACTATCACATATCTTATAATCCACGCAGCCATTATACTTGTAAATATATCATATACTATTATATATCCTATAAATCATAATCATAATACTATATCACTACACTCGATATATATAGAAAATAAAGAACTGCATTTCTCTCAAATACACACAGCCATCACGATTTGTATATTCAGATTCCGGACTATAGATTACATACAACGCAAACATCGAACAACGATCTACTAAAAGCGTATACCAAATAATACAAACGCTTTATACAACCAATAAACGTAAGTATTCTTATTGGAATATCAATTTCAGAGTCGTGCTTCACAACGTTCAAACATACTTCGCCAATATATCTCGATCGAAACCTTGAAAACTCCAAGCAACAGTTCATCCAGTAATAGATAAATTGTCGTTTGCTAATGTATTTCATGATTGCATCAATTGCGCCACGTTGAAATAGTTATTCCAAGTACAGCTGTAGTATACAGCTTACAGAGAGGAATCATTGCCTCGGACCTACTGTCAGACGGGACGAAGTTAGCATTGAACTTGTTACCGGTCCTTTATTATTGAACAATAATTATCTCCTTCCTAGTTACACTAATTGCCAATCATACTCGGCATTAGAAGTCACAGGAAACCATGTAGACTTCGAAGAACAGGAAATTTGAGTTCGTAGTGGGATCCAAAAATGAATTTCTGCCATAATTAAAACTTAAAATGATGGAAGAATCCATTACTGTTTAAAGGAAGTCTACATATGTAGAGGCGGAAATTGCTTGAAATTAGCGATCCTTTATTTGAAAAAAATTTTTTCAATTAAATAAAAGCGGAGTGGTTCCAGAACCATTTAGAATTCAAAAGGGAATAAGAGTTCGTAGTGGAATTCAGGCATTTTTGCACCAAACTTTAAATGAATGAAAAGAAAATGATTCACCCAAAGGAAGTTTGCTATGTCTGACGTGCAATCCCCTCGAACGTCGATAGTTACTCCCTAAATGATAATCTACATAACAGCATAATTAATTAAGAGTGAGAATTGAAGTTCTTCATCTAATGTTCAGTTGCATTAATCAATTCTTCTCGGGTGTTCCTCGATTGGGAATTGAGATTAATTGAGTTCTTTTCTACTTCATTTGTAGTTTGTCTTCTTTGGTTTACAGAAGGCACTGTTGGAAGTTCTGGGTGTTCTTCTCCGGGTTCACCAATTATATTAGGTAAACTGCTAACATTTGGTGGCTTTTGATGAGCAAAGCACCTATATAATGGTCATTTAAAAAAATTTCAATTTTCTGAAATGATGCTTTATTTAACATAGGAAGTATATATCACATGAATGTAAAAAAGTAACACAAAAGTCCTTCTGTGAGAATACTCTCGTGGCAATTGTCATCAAGACTTTCACCGCGCTTTACCCACACTTTGCCTGCAGCCCTATCCTATGAACATTACCTCTCTTGCCGAAAGCTGCGTTTTTAGTTTGGAGGATTTCTGGAAGAGAGTATCTTGAGTAAGATCTATTTCTTCTGACTCGTTTTATTGTTGAATTTTTAATCTGACTAAGAGTTTCTCAACATTGACGGTTTATATATTATTTCATTTCGTCTTTATGCTAAAAATTTTGCTCGCGCAAATTCTTAGCATAAGTACGAACAAAATTAACACTTTTCACAAGTATATAGGAAGTGCTACATAACTTTCCCGCCTAATATTTGTCCCGATAAATAATGTTGTCAATGATTATGCGGATATAATGACTTAACGTTCATTCAAATGATATCTAAGGCTTGGGCCAATCTTCAGATATTGCCAATAAATAATGTAAAAACAATCAATGAGTAAAAATTAATAACTAAAACTACATAAAGTCTAAAGTACTTTTCAAATGCAAGCATATTCTAATTTGTCCCAAAATGGGATCAATGACAAACATTGCAAGCAAAAATAATTAACATGAAAAATGTAAGGAATATTTTTAGGAGCATAACTGGTTACATCGAAGATCTAAACATATATACCCCCAAATATTTGAAATACATCAAAAATACAAATAATGTTATACTTATATGGTGGGAAATAAAAAGAATGCATGGTTGAATCCATAAATGCCTATATATCCGTTAGATATTAGTCAGATATAAAAACACTTTAAATGGATAAAAATACAAAGATTGTTTATACATAATTCGTGATTTTGAACAATTGAGTTATTCACAAAGTGAAATACTTCCAATCCGATCCGAACCGTTGATCCAAGGAAAGGTTCCCAGTATTAAGGGATCTAATAAACTGTTTCTAATGGTATTTCATGATTTGATACAATGCGCACGTAAAACATATGATATTTCTCACAAGCGTAGCTCTTTCACAGTTACTGATGAGAATACATTATGCTTGACATATGTGAGAGACGAGTGCACTGAATTACTAACGGTCCTTTATTTTTGAAATATTTCCTCTCACATACATAAACAAGGAGAGACGGTCACAGAAGCATTTAAGAATTCGAAAGGCAATACGAGCTCTATAGTGGAATCCAAACAATGACATTTACTGCCCAAATCCCAAAAACTTAAAAATGATCGAAAAGATAATCCCATACCGTAAAGGGAAGTTTACATACTGTAGAAGGCAATGTTGCTTTGAAATATCTAGGTCCTTATTGACGAACCAATTTCATTCATTTACACTAAAAGGGAGTGGTCCACAGAACACTTCACCTTTTAAGAGCTTTCGAATACCAGGAATCAGGGTCGATAATGAATTCTTCATAACAAATGCAATTTCGCTGCCAATAATCTAACACTTTAAAAACATGATGAACAGAAAGCTCCACATACCCCTAAATAGTAAGTCTCTGCCGATATGCTGACGCAATGAATCCCTCGAACGATGTTGATTTAGTCTTTGTGAAAAGACTGAGACTCATATATCTACAAACTATTAACTTTAGAAGTCGAGAATTGAAAGATTTCCGTATCGATGAATGTCTCAGTTGCCTTGCATCATCTTCCGAGACTTTCTCATTGGGACATTTTCAGTCATCTTATTGTATTTTTTTAACTGATTGAGGCAGGTATGTGCTATGTATTCTTTGTTATTCAGAAGGTAACTGACTCTGAAGTTCTTGGATGCTATCATTCTCCGGAACTTCACCCAATTTATATATTTATAGGGTAAAAAAACTTAGCTTAAACTGCTTGGGCTTGCCTTTATGTGAGTGCAAGCACAGCCTAGTATTAATAAACGATGTATCTTAAAACCATCCAGTTGAAATATGCTTTACTACTATTACGATTTCAGCTACAAGATAAGCATATTCATTATGTACAGCTAATAAGACGACTCAGTAACAAAAGGCCGCTTGCCTGTTGATCAGCTTCTTCTTTGCGTGGCGGCGTCAAATTTGTATATGTCACCTATCCGGTAGCTTCTCTCAGCGTCGTTTTACCACATTTGCCTGGCTAGCCCCTTCCTTAAACTTTACCCTCTCTTGCCGAAAGCTTGCCCGTTTTCTACAGTTTGGCAGGACGTTCCATGGATATAGAGCATCTTGAGTCGAGATCCATTCTCTTCTGGACTCTTGATGATCTCTTTGTATCTGACTAAAGGTATTATCACTAGGACGGTGTTTATTATCTATTAATTCATTTCGACTCTAGTCTACACAATTTTTGCTCTCGCGGCATAGATTCAAGTGCTGTAACATAAATTAAAATTTTTTGACAAATTTATATAACTTTACACTCGAATTTTTAATAAAGTGACTTTATACATATACTCTATATCTCCCTTTTCCTCTCCACACTCAATACATATAACTCCTTATACTTATATATATATATATATCTATTAGTATTTACTTGACTACTAGGTACTATATACTACTATATTGACTGCTACATCATAGCCATATCTACTCTACATATTCACATTATCACACTACCTAGTGTTAACGTTCATCATAAGATACACCTGTAGCTCTAATAGCTTTAAACGTTCTCTGATCACTTATATAATCTCTCTCCTTATGCTAAGAGTGACACTAGCCAAATAACCACTAGCGTACAGAATCGCACAGCTGGGCTGCGCCGTACCCAGCATGGCCACGCACAGCTCGCTATCTTAATCACGCGACTTCGCGCGCGAGCGTTGCCCTAACAACGAACCCGCTTACGCACCTCCGCGTCTCGTCGCGCACGTAGCACCCACAGTCTTAAAGCCAGCGAACTTCAGATCGAGCGGGTCGAAGTTCTTCCCCATGCGGTTCGCTATCCGCCGCGTGCATCTTACCCGGTTATTCGGTGTAACTTGCATTAGTTTAAAAAAAATACATAAAAATTTATTATACGTAATTATTACAAAAACTTGTTTTTCTATTAAATAACAATTTATCTCGCGCAAATGTAATCACCAATTCAATCTTTTTGTAGAGTTTTATTATGGCGTGAATTGATATATGCAATATTTAAATCAAAGCCACCATTTAAGTTATAACGTACAGATTGACTTTGCAAATGATACAAAATATTTACTTTTTCTACAACAACTATTCTTTTTAGTAGTATAAATCCTTAGCCACGTGGCAGGCCTCTAAATCGTCACTCTTAACGTCGTGCGAACAACATTAGTGGAACTTAATGCGCCTCAGCTTACCGTAACAACGATATCCGACGTTAGTCTTTTACGCTGTATCGAGAGTAAAAATCTCATATCTGCAGTAACATTCTACCATCAAAACGGATGTATCTCTATCCTACAAACCTTATGTACCATCTATATATCTATTATATCATATACTTCAGTCACTCTAATAATCCGACATATCATTGATATACTATTATACTTCCGACCTATTCACACTATCTTATACAATATATATATAAGTTGATAACCTTACACATATATTAGTTAAATATTACTAAATCACTTCTTTAATTACTACTATCGTCAATTATACAATATCAATACTATTCATACTACTATCACATACTATCCTAACTATATACCTATAAACATCTCTATGATATTAAACTAGCTTATAACACGGCACCATGACTTATATAATAGATTTATATACTATATATTAGTACTATAATACTACTTGTATATTATACATATATACTATATTTCCCGTTAGCCTACGATTAATGTATAATTAATATATATCTATAATATAACCATCATATCAATCACTGTTAATATCTATTATAATATAATATAATATATAATATAATACTAGAGTATGGTATACCTATAACTTATATATATATTCATATCATACTATACTACTATGATATAATATACCATATATAGTATATTACCTTATTACTCATAAGGATAGTCCATGAAAACTTTCCATAATCTCACGCTCATAAACAGCAAAATCAATATCATCCAATACAGTACAAGATTCCCTATAACAAATACAACTTATATAACTTACGTCATTTTCTTATTCAAACTAAAACTATTCAAGTGATATATAAATATTAATACACTACTTCAAGTTATATACTAAAACCTTGTTGATCTTTTAACTTAATATTAATAGACGTAATACCACATGATATCTACCACACTTTTTAAAAACTCTGATGACCCATAATTACTGTACGTATATACGCTTAATTAAAACTTAGTGTTTGTATCTCCCTTATAATAATTACTTGTACTTCCGATATGACTACCTATACTCTAGTAATCTGATTACTAGAATAGCCTCAGACTGACTATTTTAATTAACACGACTTTACTTGTAGAATCCGCTAGAGTATATTTGGTGTTCGGGATGAATCTTTTTCCTTACTTTATACAGTAATAATAATCTGTTCCTCTCAAACTATTCGATTATCAAGGACCATATTGTATATTTCATATACACATGCAATACGTGGTTAAGTTAGAACCATGATCTATTGAATAACAGCTTCATTCTTTTTTTAATCACACTATGTTTCACACACTCACTATCTGCTACTTCTCCCTTATCTCACAGACAAGTGAGAATGGACACATTCCTAAATGTACGTTGGCAACCTAGTAATTTCTCCATTCGGAATCGAACCCATGGACCTACACATGGAGGATTGTTGTTCAAAAAAATAGAAAAATTAAAAGTAAGGGTTAACACTGGTATCGAAAGCGCAATAAAGTATCTCTTATAAGCTATCATGAAATAAATACGACTTTAAATTAATAATATAAAATCGGAAAATAAAGAATATGATACCAAAATGCTTGATTGGGCGATTTTAGGGACCCCCTATTTAGCCCCCCACCTCTTAAAAAAGCGACCCAGTAAACATACTCTTAATTTCTCAGGACAATCTTGATGGTGAGGAATATAAGCAAATCGCAGTGACTTTTCTTTTTCTTTACCCTCCGGAAGCCACGTCCATTATCTTCGGT
>JABUQX010003494.1:0-5000 GCA_015478945.1 Trachelipus rathkii | reverse complement strand
CAGTAATATAAATATATAAAAATATAAATAAAACAAATCGTTATTTAAGTACTTATCTATCAATACTGACAAAATACTTTCTTTTAAAGACTTCATACCATAATTCACCTTAACATGAAATTTGTCCAATTGTATGTAATGATATTGTATAGATACTCTTTACTTGCAATTGTACTAGATTAGATCTGCAATCACTAGCATACTAGATGATACTTTATATGAAGCCTACCTTTGTAGGATCGTAGAGATTTTGTCGTGGGGTGAAATTTTTTTCCTTACTTTATAACAGTAATAATTAAATGTTTTCCTTCCAAACTATGTGTATTAAGAAACATATATGTTTAATTAAAATGCCAGTAATCGGTGTCAAAATGATTAAAATCCAGTTTTTTTTAATACAATGTCTACTAACCTACTTGTGATTTCCTATTCCAAAACAGGAGAAGCCTCCCCTAGGTAGCTTCAACCTAGAGATTCTCGGACGAGGGAATGAACCGCGAGGAGCGCTACACATGGAGACTTCTTCAAAAATAGAAAAAATAAAAATTAAGGGTACTGGATGAAATGTAGTATTACTATAATTATAGATCAATAAAAATTAATATAAAAAAGAAATAAAAAACAAATTATGAGGCATGATCAATGTATGGGCGATTTTTGGGACCCCGATTTAGCCTACACTTCAAAAAATGTGACACTAAAATTCTTAATTTCATAAGATTTTTTGATGAGGAATAAAGCAAACCGCAGCTTTTTTAACCTCTACAAAACGTCACTTTCGGTGTTTTTCCAGTGTCTGTAGTAATTATTTCGTTAGTCATGCGTTTTTCATATTTTTCAGAGACCTAATTTTTTGACATATTTTTGTCGAAATACTTCAAACTTGAAAAATACATAGATGGGTCAAATTACGCACAGAAATTGTATACAGTAGTTGTTTGTTTTGGTCAACAAATTCTGTCAAGCAATTAGAAAAACCATAAAAGTGATAAAACCAAATTCCGACATTGCGGCAATTTTTCAAAAAATAAAAAACTATTTCATACTCATTTTGTGCGTTAATTAGATCCCATCTATGTACTATTATCATGTCAGTTGAATCATTCGAAAAAATTGTAGAAGTTCGATACACAAATAATCGTCAAAAAATAGGGTTCTAAATATTGAAATAGACGCATCCGAACACAATGACTCACGAACACAGAAAAACACCCGAAATGACGTTTTAGAGAGGTCAAAACCAAAAGCTGCGGTTTGCTATATTCCCCATCAAAAATTGTCTGCAAAAGTGAAGAATTTTAATGTCCATTTTTAAGGGGGGCTAAAATTTGAGCTACGCCCAAGACACGTTCTTTTTATCACTCAAATATTAAAAAAACTTCAAAATAAAATTAAAATATTACAATATATATAATATATATTTTTTTTTTAATACATTATTTCACTTTTACAAAAGTTTAAATGTCATTTTTATTTAAAATATCTTTTCCTATTTCTCATAATTTTCTAAAATACATCAAGAAGTTATGAATAAAATTTAAAAAAAGAACAAATAAGGAGCAAAAAAATTATATACCAGATACTCAATTACCAGAATTTAATTTTATTCCAAGTTTTAATAATTTTAAAATACTAATATATATATATATTAGTTGATGGAACATAAATATATATATACTATACTATATTATAATTATATCATATAAATATATATATATATATATATATATTATATATATTATTATATATACTATACTATATATATACTATATATATAATATATAATAATATATTCTACTTTATATATATATAATATATATCATATAAGCAAGTAGCAACGCATTTTAAATTTGTAAATTTAATAACTTATTATGTAGGGACAATGCTGATAATATAAATACAAATAAAAATTACACAAAACCAAGGAAGCTAGACTTTCTAGAGACATACCGCCATCTCCCATCAGGCCATCGAAACAAAAACTTCTACTTAAAATAAGGACAAAATAGGTTTAAACTTGGTTTTTAAGTTGATTGTTAATTTAGATGTCTTATAATAGAGTCTTCATTGCATAACTTTGTGCCATTTCCAACAATAGCCCATTTTCTTCGAATAATGAATTTACATGCCAAACACCATAGCTTAAGCACTGGGCTACCCAATTCACCTGTGACTTGAGTCAACATTCTTTCATGAAATTATCTTGAAGATAAACAGTTTTTTCAAACCAATTCTAGGATGATGCATTCTGCGTACATGTTGTGAATATTTTTGCAGTTATTGCATTCCTAATAAGAATGTAGGACTTTGACTCCGTTAGATGAATCTAAACTCGATGTGTCGTCGTGTCAAAACTACGATTTAACTTTTGAACGGAACAGGGATGTAAGGCTTTTTCGTTGTTATCTTTTGAGAAGAAGCAATTCATGTTGTTATATTGCATTTGATTTCTATAGAAGGAGACACACTTAACTAATTACGATTCAACTTGACTCTCCTTCACCCCTGATTTCTGATAAACACATGCTGTTAATGTGAAGGGTCCTTCTAAAGGGCTTCTACGAATTTACAGTCCAACATTATTAGCATATGAATTAATGTTATTGAAAATTGTTTTTAAAAATTCTAGGTTACCCTGAATCCTATTTATATGGCTCTTCATGCAACCAAAAGTAAGTTTAATTTTTCACCTCCCAAGTAACCGTGAACTGAAAATCAAATATGATGGTTTATAAAATCAAGTCAAACAAATACTTACCTAGTTTAGGTTGTTCTCTAGGCCCCAACACTACTAAAAAAATTCTCACAAAGTAAAAACAATTATTGAATGAATTCAGGACATTTTCTAAAATGATGCGGAATCGACTACAATTTCTTGTAAATTGTATCAAGTTCTTATATGAGAGAGAGCTGACGAGTGAGAGAGAAGAAGAATACCAACATCTTTCACTTGCATATTCACAAAAATAGCATGGCTAAAAGGCGGGCCAAGTGTGAGTTCCATTGCCATACCAATCTATTTCTTCACAAAGTAGCCATTAAAGAGCGAAAAGCGCAGATTCATCAGTTTCGAGTTCTCAGAATTTCGAAAATTAGATTCCCTCTTGAGATTACCTAACCCTATGTTCCAGTGACGCGAAAGTTTATTGGTCATATAATATTACCGGGGTCTCCATTAACAGGTATATTGTGAACCAAATGATTCTACATCAAACGCTGACCCCCAAAGCCCTTCCTCAATGGATCAGAAAAACTGAAAGAATCTTTAAGAGTACGAAATTTATTACATGTCAATGGCTGACTATAATTTTGCGAGAAATTTGGATACTCCTATAATGTGGAGAAATTATGTTTGCAACAAATTATATATTATCTGTTCATAATTTTGAGCAATAGGCACTAAGTGGCCTGGCACTGCACCTGAAGTAAATACAGAATCATAAAAATCAGATAAAAGAATTTTCTCTTAAAACTTCTAAGAGAGTGTTAATTGTATCTTCATCTTCTTCAAAAGATGTCTAAAGAATAGTTACCTTGGTCAAAAGCTTGAAACTTTAGTCGACGTCATTCCAATATTACAGGAGAGGTTTCTAGCTATTACGAAATGCTTGGTTGAGAGAGTCCCCTCAACTATGACAGCACATTCACTCTATAAGAAGGTTATGTGATCGTTTGTTTTTTGATATTTAGGGATACAAGTTATCATACCTCACCAAACTATTTAGATAACCTACCTCTCAAACGTCAGAATATTATGGTATAGTGAGGGGAGAATGAAACCATTGCCCTTTTTAGATTGTCCGAGCTGCACCGTACTGTTGGTGCTTTCTACTTCCAATTGTAGAAAGTCCTACCACAAATATGCTTGGTATCAATATTTTCAGTTTCCTTCTTCCTGGCCAACTCAAATTGTCTGTACTTCCTGCTGAATTTTTTAAGACTTACAAACTATTCAACGATCTGCTGAATTTTCATAAACAATTCAAACCTTTTTTTAAATTATCATAGATAATATCTTTCCAGCAACTCTTTATAAACTTGTCCACGTTACTCGGAAGACCTTTTTCGTCGCCTACAACAGATGTGGATTCGATCATTGCATGGTAGTTTATTTACAAGGTGCCTTACTTTAGTCCGAACACTCACGAGTTTACTTAAGTACATTCTCTAACATTCTCTCGCAATATCCAGTAATAAATCATAAAAATTATTTTGTAGTAGATATTTAAAATGAATAGCTTTAATCTTTATTGAGATAAGTTTATAATGGAGTCAGGAGAGTCCTCCAGTTATTAGTGTTTATAATAGTGTGCAGACGCCAAGCGTTATGCTGGCGATAGCGCTTTACCAGCTGCAGTTGAGGACTTTCAATTTCATCTGGTCTATCGTTGAACCAAACCAGACCATTAACGTTCACCTTGCAATTCTCTACAGACCATTTTGCAGAGAGCCTCCAGTGAGAACTCACAAAGAAAGTTTTAACCGTGTTGTTCGTCAGCGTCAGTTTGATTGAGCAAGGATCTCGAGAGCTGATAAATACATTCATACAAACCACAACTTAACTCTGATAGATCCTCAATCAAGTTATTTTTTTTTTACTTAACTTTTTGGTTTTAATCTATCTCTATTTATTTTATTTCTATATTTTACTTTAATAATAGTCCCTTTTAAACATCTTGAGATTCATTTGCAATTATTTCACAACATATTAATTATAGTATTATATATATATAATATATATACGAATATATATATATATAATGAATATATCACATTTTTCTCATATATACAACATGTTTATTCTTTCATTTCTCACCAGCGCACCTCCCTGTGTGATGGTTCTCCCTGTTGTATTGCAATGCTTCTCCACAGGACCCCTCTTCGTACAGTCGATGTTCCTCCACCTAATCCAGCGTCCAACCCCTCTTTGCGCCTCCGCCGCCGCCACTCCATCCTTCACTTTTCCTTGGTCGTCCCGCCCAGGCTTACTAATCTCTCTT
>JABUQX010003493.1:30000-32500 GCA_015478945.1 Trachelipus rathkii | reverse complement strand
GCATCTGCCGCTGTAAGTACCTATAGAAATAGATAGTGCGCCAACGTCACGTCGCAGAGATGAGAGATAGAAGTTTTGACAGTGGGGACAGTTTATAAGTCTCTTAGCTTTAGACTCAACTCTATCCAATAGAAGGGTGGAACTGAATACCCCCACTCCCACCCAAATGTGAGATCAGTACTGCCAAGCAAGGGCGAATAAGGCCCTTATTATAACTGAGTAACTGTGGCAGAAGAAAAAATTCCGCGGGACCTAATACAGAACTCCCAGCTTCTTTGAGGCCACCTTAGCAACGATTTTTGAAATATGAGGTTTCCAAGATCAATTTTTGTTTTTATTTTCAGACCAAGAATGTTTTAGTTGTCCAAACAGTTGAGGACGTTAGACGCGTCGAAAAAAATAAAAAATTTGGGATGGTATTTCCTAGAGGGAGACATGTAGAAAAGTTAAGTTTTTATAAGAGTTCTAAAATACACTAGGGTTGAGGACACGCTCACAGGGAAAATCCCATTCAGGTAGGCAAGAATAGATATCGGAAAGCTGAAGACGAAGGAGCAACTCTAGATTGCAAAAGAGGGAGCAGTTTAATATACGAGTTGGAAGAATTGGAGATTTGTTGAGTCGTCGACCATAAGAGTGAAGCAGAGTTTAGTAAGTAACTGCCTGAGTGAGGTCGTTGATGATAAGTAGAATATAAGTTGTGAGATAAAACAGACCGCTTGAAGGAACACCACAATTAACAGGGAAGGAGGAAGAAGTCGCTCCGCATCAACGAGTGCTGATATGGAGGCACCAGAGAAAACTAGACATAAGTAAGCAAAGAGAAGGAGGAAACCCAAAGGAAGGGAGCTTAGAGAGAGGTGACGCATGCCAAACCCGGTCAAAAGCTTTGGATATGTCAAGCGTCACCACACAAGACTCCCCATAGTCCCTAAGGGCAGAAGACCTTAAATCAGTTAGATATGGGAAAATATGTCACCGATTGACCACGAGCGTCGAAAGTCATACTGGTGATATGAAAGAATGGAATGAGACTCAGGTGATCCAGGAAATATGAGAGTTAAAGAAGAGTTTCAAAGATTTTAGATAGAATACAAGTGAGAGCTATAGGGCGATAGTTAGAAGGATCAGAGCGGCTACCCTTTTTCGGGATTGACTGGACATATGCGCACTTCCAGCACTGAGGAAATGTATTAGTATTAAGGCATAGATGAGTAGAGTTGAACGAGGACAGGGGCTAGCTCAGAAGCTAAGAAGTAATACTTCTCTCAAAACACGGGGAGGAATGCCATCCGGGCCAACTGACCTTCCTGACGTTCATAGATCTCAGAATCCAATGCACCCGATCAATGCGTAATCACGGAAAGAGGCATAGGAAACCTCTTGAGAGGAGAAGAAGCAGGAGGGGGGATCCCGGAATCGTCCAGGGTAGATTGATGAAAAAAGGAGGCCGAAAGAGATTAGCCTTTTCAGTAGGAGAGTTAGCAACAGAACCGTCAGTTCGCGGAATAATTGAAGAAAGGCAGATTTACAAAAGTTATTTAGAGAAGTTTTTTGAAAGAGGCCAGAAAATTTATATGAGTAGGAGAGCACAAGTAGGTCGTCGCACTTTCTTTTAGTGAAAGGGCGCTTAGCCTGTCGAATAATAGCCCTGGAACGATTCCGAGCAGCATGAAAATTAGTAA
Organism: Trachelipus rathkii; assembly: GCA_015478945.1. Classification (NCBI taxonomy): domain Eukaryota; kingdom Metazoa; phylum Arthropoda; class Malacostraca; order Isopoda; family Trachelipodidae; genus Trachelipus; species Trachelipus rathkii. The sequence goes on along the minus strand of JABUQX010003493.1, from coordinate 30,815 downwards.
GAGTGATAGGAGACCCGAGAGTTTTTTCCATGCCCGATAGGCAATGTCTCTCTGCCTGAATGGAGCGAGAACATCCTCTCATCGAACCATGGATTTTGTGGAGAAAAACATTTAGTTGAAGATGGGATGAACCCGCTCATACCCTCGACGATTACGGACCCCACCTTTTCAGCAGTAAGCGAAGCATCCTCCGAGTCAAAGTTAAGATTCACTCCAAGTATAGTATGCAAAGATAATCCGACGCAACGCCCCAAATTAGCCGATTAAAGTGGCCAGAAATAGCGTTTTTGGGCATGGTGGAGCTGCTGGAGAAAAAGTTTAAATTAAGAGCTACAAGATTGTGGTCAGAGTTACCGATAGGAGGGCAAATGGTGTATTTATATCGAGAAGGATTAGTGGTGAAACATAATATCAAGCGTGTAAATGGTTAGGACGATCTGGTATAAGTGTAGGTTCTTTAATTACTGTTCCAGATGTTTAGAACCTGAATGTTTTGGCCTCCTCCCCTTCTGCATCAGTATGAGAGGAGCCCAACCACTCATGTGATGTACGTTGAAATCCCCTTAATAGAGGATCTCAGCATTTGGATGGAAGAAGTAAAACAGTCTCATGAAGAAGTAGTAAGAATATTCACGCGCGATGCAAATCTCGTTCCCGTAGGGGAGGCAGTGCAGAAACCAAGATAATGGTAGTAGTAGGGAGACAAGCACTTTTAAGCCCCATAGAACACGAAATATAGGCGGATTCACACAGAATTCTCCAAGCAACCGTGTTACAGGAGTGTTTAATGTCTTATTATAGGCACAGCTTGCGCA
>JABUQX010003493.1:17500-22500 GCA_015478945.1 Trachelipus rathkii | reverse complement strand
ATATATATATATATATATATATATATATATAAATATATATTTACTATATATATTATATTATATTTATATATAATATATATATATTGTATTTATATATAATCTATATTATTATTAATATTATTATTATATATTAATATTATATATTCTATATATATTATATATTATTATATATTATATATTATATATTTATATTTATTATATATATTTATTAATAGTATTATAGAATTATATTATATATATATATAATATATATAATATCTATATATATATATATTATATTAGTTAATATTATATTATATATATATATTACTATATATATATATATATATATGTATATGTATATAATATATATTATATTATATATATATAATATATATATATAGTATTATTTTAATATCTATTTATATTATATTATTTATTTAGTATATATATATATATATATATTTATATATTATTATTATATATATATATATATATATTAGATATATATGATTATATATTATTATTAATATATAGTATATATATAATATTATTTATATTATATCAGTTTATATATATATAATATATGATTATATTGTTTATTATATTATATTTAGTATATGTATATTATTATATATATTATATACAATATTTATTTTCTAATATTATATATTTATATATATATAGAGAAAAGGGTTTAATGAAATTTATATAGTTCTTTTGCCACAAAAATTTTGTCATTTTATAAAATAACTTTATGCTTTGTTATATTATTAAAAGGTCATTTTATCACGAGATTTAAGTTCTTTCACAATCTTATCAAGATTCATTGTCGCATGAGAAATGATGCAATTAAGATTATATCTTGAGAAGAAAAGGAAGCATCCAAGAGGATAAATGCTTGGCTGAAAAATAACTTATTCATTTCTTGAATTTTTTCTTTTTTTTCTTCAGATCCTTTTTCTTGAGTTATTAACTTGTTTTATTCTTTCTTTAATTTTTGGAGCTTCTATTTATTTTCATATTACTTTTTAATTCCTATTATTTTTATTTAGATTTTTTTTTTTTTTTGTTTAAGTTTAAATTACACTTTGGGTTATGTGCGTTTTTTGCGTTTAATTAAAAACATTTTAATTTCTTTCATCATTTTTCTTAATTTTTATTTTCAAACATTTTTTTCTTAGTTTATCTTAATACTTTTTTCTATTTTTCTTTTAATTTATTTAGAATATTTTTTAAATATTAATTTACTTTATTTATTTAGTTTGCCTATACATTTTCTATAATATTCTGTAAGTTATTGAATATTATTTTTATTTAAATTTTCTATTACTTAATTATTGAATTTTTAATAAACTTTTTAAACTTTAGATTTTAATTTTCAATTCAGGTTTGAAGGCAAAATTTATTTAAATAGTTGTTTAATTATCTATTTAATTTTCTTTAATTTTTATAATTATTAAATTTAAGTATAAAACCAAGCATATTTACCAAATTAAATTGATTAGAAAATAAAATTGAATAGATAACTAAATAGATATCTAAAGAAATATTTAAGGGTGTTTAAAAGCACCTCACGTGTGCGGTGCACTAAGTGGTGCGTTTATTTAGATGTGGTGTTGTGTGACACAATTGAAGTTTCCCGACGTTGGTGATTTTAAAAATATGGAGGTTCTGCTCTGTGCGGTACGATGCGGTACGGTGCGGTGCGGTGCGGTGCGGTGCGGTGCGGTGCGGTGTGCCATGGGGTATGGTGCGGTGCATGGTAAGCAATGAAAAAATTACTAGTGGGGTGATGAAGTGTGTGGTGCACTCATTTCGATGCGGTGCTGTGCGGTGTGATGCGATGCGATGCGACAAATTTCAGTGCTCGCCAACCATAAAATATTTAAATAAATAACTATATACATTACTGAATTGAAAATTCAAAAAAAAATATATAAAAAAAATTTATAAACAAATAAATGAAAATTTTTTAAAATATTTTAAATTACAATAAAATTTAATTATCAAGTCAAATATCTGAGATTTATTGAAATGAATAAATAAAATTAAAGTAATATAATTATTGAAATTAAGTTAATAAATTTATAATTTACAAATTTGAAATAAATAATAACTAAAAAATGGAAAGTAAATGCATAAAAATAGATAACTAAATTGTAATAATGTATAGAAATAGTTTATCTGTGTTTACTTTCAAACCTGATTGTTTGTCTACCAGTTAAAACAATTAATAAGTAAATAAATAAATAAATAATAATTGATTAATAAATAATTAATATTTGCTTAATTTGATAATTTGATACATTGTGTTGGATGGTTTTGAACATCCATATAAGGAATAAGTTCGATGGTACTTACAATAACAATAGCAAATTTATATTTTTTAATCTGAAAATTAAAATCTTCATTCACACTGTAATCGATAAACGGTATGTTCGTATTATTAATAAAAGCAAAATATTTTTATAAATTTTATTAAACTCTCTTTTTTTCTATTTGAGAATTAACGAAAAATATCTATTTTATTTTAAATGGAATTGCAATTCATCGTTGAGAATAAAATTTTTAAACATTAGTTTCGTGGCCTAAGAGTTAAGGAAACAAAGAAAAATACAATAAATTCTCACAAAACAAACTGAAAAAGTTTGTTTCTGTGGGAGAAAGAAACATTTTTGAAAGGAGAAACAATGCGTGTTCTTAAAATAGATTTTTATTTTTTTAAGTGTGTTTGTTTTGTACGTGAATCAAAGCTTTTTGACTACACAAAGGGAAGATATTGTTTTGTAAGAGTAAAAAGGAATCGCTTATATAAAAGGGAACACATGTGAGTCTAATAGGAAGAGATTAAGAAATGAATGAAATTTTAAAAAGTGTCCAAAGAATAGCTATTAATAAACCAGTTCTTAATAATTTGAATACTTTACAAAGAAGAATTAGAAAATGAAAAAAAAGTGATCTTAGTATGACATTCGCAATTTTTGTGAAAAAAAAAATTAAATAAAAAAATTTAATTAGAAGAATTAATAGAGTAAATTAATTAGATCTTAAAAGAATGCAAAAAACATTGAAGCATAAAATTCTCTCCACCGGTACTATTTATAGGTAATATTTTTTGTCACAATTTATTTATCGCTTTCTTGAAATTATTGGTTATAATTAGAAGTAAATTTATGGTTACTTAAATTTGAATTTATTTCTTTTTTAAAATAAAATAAAATAAAATATTTGACCAAAAATTTATCTAAATGGAAGTATATATATATATATATATATATATATATATATATATATATATATATATATATATATATATATATATATATATATATATATATATATATATATATATATATATATATATATATATATATATATATATATATATATATATATATATATATATATATATATATATATATATATATATATATATATATATATATATATATATATATATATATATATATATATATATCAAAGGTGGGCATTAACGCGTTAAAGCGTTAATCCGTTAATTAACTCGTTAAAATTTTCGTTAACTTTTAACGCTTTCGTTAATTTCGAAAAAAATTAACGGTCTATTAACGAGTTAAAATTTTCCCCTACATCCGTTAACCGTTAACTTAATTTACGTTTATAAAATATTTTCTTATCAGATTTTAAATTGTATTAGATTCGATTTCGATAAGAGATAAACTTTTTTTTTCAAAATTTCCTAAACGCTCCTCTCAATGGCTCAAAATGTGTTTATATTTACTCGGTTATTATCCAGTTTAGTAATGTTTAACACAGGGTTGGAAAAAGCCCAAGTTTTGAGGGAATGTGCTTACGTGCTGACACCGCCCCTCGTTCAACTATATTCTCTATGTCTTAATACTAGCACTTTCCCTCAGTGTTGGAAGCACGCACATGTCCAACCTATTCCGAAAAAGAAGCCGCTCTGATCCTTCTAACTATCGCCCTATAGCTCTCACTTGTATTCTATCTAAGATCTTTGAAACCCTTCTCAACTCTCACTTCTTAGCACATCTGGAATCTCATTATCTTCTTTCCGATCGCAAGTACGGCTTTTGGTGTTCAAAGTCTCACTGGCGATATACTTTCCTATTTAACCGATTTATGGTTTCCGCTCTTAGGAACTACTGGCAGACTTGCGTAGTGGCGCTTGACATATCCAAAGCATTTGACCGGGTATGGCACGCATCATTGCTCTCCAAGCTCCCCTAAACATCGGCTATGGTTGATGGAGCGACTTCTTCTTCTTTTTCTGTCAATAGTGGAGTTTCTCAGGGTTTCGTCTCATCTCCTACTTTATTCCTACTTTTCATTAATGATCTTCTCACCTGCACATCTAACTTTATCCACTCACATGCCGATGACTCGACCCTTCATTCTTCAACTCATTTCAATTCTGCTCCATCTTTTACTTCTAGAATTGCCTCTCGTCTTAATCTTTCCGATTCTATTCTCGCTGCTAGATAGAATTTGCGGGTGGGGTCGTCTCAACCTTGTGAAATTCAATTCTTTAAAAACTCAACTTCTACAAATCTCCCTCTCTAAAACACCTTCTAACTTCCTATCTCTTTCGACGGTTCTCTCGTCTCTCCTGTTGACAATATAAACATCCTTGGCCTTAACATAAACAAAAAAATGTCTTGGAAACCTCACATCACAACGGTTGCTGGGCGGCCTCAAAGAAACTGGGAGTTCTGTTTAGACTGCGAGACTTTTTTTTTCCTCTTCTCAGTTACTCCAGCTATACAAGGGTCTCATCCGGCCTTGTATAGAGTACTGTTCTCATATCTGGGGGGCTCTGGTTTCACCCGGCTTTTGGACAGGGTCGAGTCAAAGCCAAAGGCTTATAAACTGTTATGTACTTTCCAGTTCACTTGACTCTCTATCTTTGCGGCGAGATGTTGGTGCTTTATCTCTTTTCTATAGGTATCGCAGCGGCAGGTGTTCGAGGGAACTTACCACTCGCGTATCACCACCTTTACGACGCCCTCGTAGCACAA
>JABUQX010003492.1:30000-43671 GCA_015478945.1 Trachelipus rathkii | reverse complement strand
TCAGGAATTTTATAGCTTGATCAGGTCTTCCCAGAGCTTGGTCAGGAATTTTATAGCTTGATCAGGTCTTCCCAGAGCTTGGTCAGGAATTTTATAGCTTGATCAGGTCTTCCCAGAGCTTGGTCAGGAATTTTATAGCTTGATCAGGTCTTCCCAGAGCTTGGTCAGGAATTTTATAGCTTGATCAGGTCTTCCCAGAGCTTGGTCAGGAATTTTATAGCTTGATCAGGTCTTCCCAGAGCTTGGTCAGGAATTTTATAGCTTGATCAGGTCTTCCCAGAGCTTGGTCAGGAATTTTATAGCTTGATCAGGTCTTCCCAGAGCTTGGTCAGGAATTTTATAGCTTGATCAGGTCTTCCCAGAGCTTGGTCAGGAATTTTATAGCTTGATCAGGTCTTCCCAGAGCTTGGTCAGGAATTTTATAGCTTGATCAGGTCTTCCCAGAGCTTGGTCAGGAATTTTATAGCTTGATCAGGTCTTCCCAGAGCTTGGTCAGGAATTTTATAGCTTGATCAGGTCTTCCCAGAGCTTGGTCAGGAATTTTATAGCTTGATCAGGTCTTCCCAGAGCTTGGTCAGGAATTTTATAGCTTGATCAGGTCTTCCCAGAGCTTGGTCAGGAATTTTATAGCTTGATCAGGTCTTCCCAGAGCTTGGTCAGGAATTTTATAGCTTGATCAGGTCTTCCCAGAGCTTGGTCAGGAATTTTATAGCTTGATCAGGTCTTCCCAGAGCTTGGTCAGGAATTTTATAGCTTGATCAGGTCTTCCCAGAGCTTGGTCAGGAATTTTATAGCTTGATCAGGTCTTCCCAGAGCTTGGTCAGGAATTTTATAGCTTGATCAGGTCTTCCCAGAGCTTGGTCAGGAATTTTATAGCTTGATCAGGTCTTCCCAGAGCTTGGTCAGGAATTTTATAGCTTGATCAGGTCTTCCCAGAGCTTGGTCAGGAATTTTATAGCTTGATCAGGTCTTCCCAGAGCTTGGTCAGGAATTTTATAGCTTGATCAGGTCTTCCCAGAGCTTGGTCAGGAATTTTATAGCTTGATCAGGTCTTCCCAGAGCTTGGTCAGGAATTTTATAGCTTGATCAGGTCTTCCCAGAGCTTGGTCAGGAATTTTATAGCTTGATCAGGTCTTCCCAGAGCTTGGTCAGGAATTTTATAGCTTGATCAGGTCTTCCCAGAGCTTGGTCAGGAATTTTATAGCTTGATCAGGTCTTCCCAGAGCTTGGTCAGGAATTTTATAGCTTGATCAGGTCTTCCCAGAGCTTGGTCAGGAATTTTATAGCTTGATCAGGTCTTCCCAGAGCTTGGTCAGGAATTTTATAGCTTGATCAGGTCTTCCCAGAGCTTGGTCAGGAATTTTATAGCTTGATCAGGTCTTCCCAGAGCTTGGTCAGGAATTTTATAGCTTGATCAGGTCTTCCCAGAGCTTGGTCAGGAATTTTATAGCTTGATCAGGTCTTCCCAGAGCTTGGTCAGGAATTTTATAGCTTGATCAGGTCTTCCCAGAGCTTGGTCAGGAATTTTATAGCTTGATCAGGTCTTCCCAGAGCTTGGTCAGGAATTTTATAGCTTGATCAGGTCTTCCCAGAGCTTGGTCAGGAATTTTATAGCTTGATCAGGTCTTCCCAGAGCTTGGTCAGGAATTTGATAGATTGATTAGGTAATTGCAGAGTTGGTGCAGGTTTTTAATTTTTTTTATTTTTTATTTATTTATTTATTTTTTTTTAAATTTATAGCTTGATCAGGTCGGTCAAAATGTCTTAATAATGCAAGAATGTCCCCGACAAGTTCTACGCATGAGGGCAGTTTATAACTAAAACACGGCGCCGGGGTATCACAACCGACATTAAGAAATATATAAGCTATACGAGTTGTCGAAGATCAGATCTGTTCTGACTGTTCCAATAGATTACATGATTGACTTAGCAAAAATAAAACTTTAAAGGCATTTGCATCAGTCATGATATGAACGAAGCCGAATAGATAACTATCAAAACTGTTATTTTTGTAGTGTCAACTTATTAGGGTTTCTGCCAAGAACAAACATCAGATTGTATATCCAACCTTGGATTGGGCACAAAGATCAGTTAAAAATGATGAAACATTACAAATTCCAATTCTACAGATTATAGTCTAGTTCCAGTCACAGATGACATGGAAAATGAGGAAGGTGCTTCTGGCGTTTCTGAGCCATCTTCAGATCCAAGGTGGAAATTTTGAGCCTAAAATGCTAACCCAAGAACAGTTAAAATATCTTGTTAGACTTATAGCTACCTAAAAAGTAACCAGAGATTCTCTCTACTCAAGACCAAAGGAGAACAATTCACTTGAGAACAATGTACGTATTAGTTACTACCTAAAACAGGATTTTGTCAGATGTAGTTCAGGTATCAGATATAAATATTGGAGCTCCGTATGTAAATTAGCAGCACAGGTGGCTTTTTGGAATGTATCTATTCCTTTGGAAAACCCGTAAAAATTATTTAACATATTTGGCTACTAGAAAAGCGTAATCCAATTCTTATTTATATTTGGTTTTTATGTGTGATGATTCTTCCTACCCTAATATGTAAACAATAATGTAATTGCATAGAATTAAGACCTAATCGGTTTCAGATAATTATATTTTGTGGGCTCCTAGGTACAATTATTATAGGCAGGTGTTTTGTAGGTATCTATCCTTTTCCGAACACCGTATAAAATATTTACCACATATTTGATGAGTGATTAAGAAGCGGTAAGTCATAGCTTATTTTATATTGTTATAGTTAAAATATTAAATCGCAAGAAAATCAAATATTTGCTTGGATATATATGTTATTTCATAGTTAGAGATCGAGATTTACCCAAGATAATAACAATTTGGTTGCTCTCTAGTGGGTAATTAGGCAAGTGCTCTTGAGGAATCTCCTTTTGCAAAACCATGATCAAAATATTTACAATTTATAATGTAGTGGAGTAATAGGCGTTAGTCAAGCTTTAATTTATATAGTGGTTTTATTGCTAAATAGGCAAAGAAAGTCTAGTGGTTTGTTATTTATGTATTTTTCATTGAGGTGAGAATCTCGGTTTTAGATAAATTTTGGGGCTCCTAGGTATATCTTGACTGCAGGTTTTGAGGTATCCTTTCTTTTGTCACAACGTAAAAATAAAACTATTGACATATATATGATGATAGTGATAAGTTGTAGTCAAGCTAATTTATTTATAATTGTTTTATGTGTATATATCAAAAAATCTTCGAAATTTGTTACTAAAAATGTACTCCGAGAATAATATTTATTTTTAGATAATTGATATTTTTGGGTCTCCGAAAGGTAATTTTAGGCAGTTGTTAGTGGGAACGGTATGTTTACCGTTTGCAACAACCGATAAACGATACTTTACAATTTTGATAGTTTATGTAATATAAAAGCGTAGTCAAGAAATTGAATTTTGTTTTATTGATAAGATGTAGAAATTCGTATAAATTTGTTTAATATATACTGTTTCATGTTAGATTATGGTTTCAAATATATGTTGGGCTCAACTAAGGTAATTTAGGCAGGTGGTTATGGTATCTCTCTTTTATTAAATAGTAAATAATTTATCAAATTATGAATGTAATATTAAAATAGCCATAGTCAAGCATTTAATTTATTATGGTTTTAATTTGTGTAATAGCCATAGAGAATAATTAAATTTGTTAGTAATATGTTATAGGTTCATTTAAGAGTCGGTTTACACATAGATAATGTTGGGCGACTCCAAGTGAATTTTAGGGTCAGCCGTGTTTGAGAGGTATCTAATCCTTTCCACAATCCGTAAAATATTTATTTTTATCAATTGGTGATGTAGTAATAGAGAGGCGTACGTCACTAAGCTTATTTTATATTGTTTTAAATGTTTAATAGGCAACAGTAAATCATAAATTTGTTTATAGGATATGTTATACATAGTTAGATTTCGGATTTCAGGGTATAATAATTTGGGCGGGCTAATAGGGTTAATCTTAGGTCAGTGTTTGAGGTATCTTTCCTTTTGCACAACCGTAAAGAGTATAAATGGATATATTGATGTAGTAAAAATATAACTATAATGATTTTAATTAATAATTGTTTTTAATGTGTATCATCACGCTAAAGTAAATTGCACCAAAATTTGTTTATAATATGATATTACATGTTAGCATCGGTTCAGATATATAATCACTTGGGCTCCTAGGTATTTAGTGAACCCAGGTAATTTGTTAGAGGGGTATCTTCCTTATCCACAACCGTAAAATAATTTACACAATTTTGTAGTAATGATTGATGTAGTGATACAAGCCATTTAGTTAACAAGCGTAGTCAAGAAGGCTTATTCTATTATTGTTTTAGGATGTAATATGTCAAAAAATCAAAATTTGTTATTAAAATTATATGTAATTCATGTATAAGATTGTTCTGTTTCAAGTATAATTTATTGGGATCTCTATGGTGTAATTTTAGGTCAGGTGTTTGTAGAGTAATCTCCTTTGCCAAAAACCTGTATACAATAAGTATAGCAAATTTGAATGTATTGTTGATTTAGGCTGGTAGTCATAGCTTTAATTTGATAAATTTTTTGTTGTTAAATATATATGCAAGAAATCTTTGTTGTTTATATTAATTTATGTGTATATTGTTAGCATAGGTTAGATTCGGTTTTTCAGATAAATTATTCATTGGGCTCACTTAGGAGATTAAATATTAGGTCAGGTGTTTTTGAGGTATCTCCTCTTTACAACCGGTCAAATATGTACAAACTTGATGTAGTGGTAAAGCGTAGTGCAAGCTTATTTATATTGTTTTTATGTGTAAATAGCAAAGGAAATTCTAAGAATTTGTTAATAATAATGTATTCATTGTTAGGATCCGAGGTTGTCAGATTAATAATAATTTGAGCTCCTAGGTAATTTAAGTTGAGTAGCTGTTGTCGAAGGTATCTCCTTTCCACACTGTAGGAATATTACAGAATTGATGTAGTAATAGCAGGATGGCGGTAATTCAAGTCCTTGTTATGTATATGTGTATTTAATGTGTTCATTAGCAAAGAATTCACATATTTGTTATATTGGACACATATTATTAACCAAAGAGAATATGGTTTCAGATAATAAATTTGGGCTCATCTAGCGTAATTTAGGCGTGTGTTTAAGGTATCTCCTTTTTCCACACGCCGTAAAATACGTTTACAACCGTAAAAAAATTACAAGGCGTAGTCAAGCTTATTTATATTGTGTTTATGTGTAATAGCAAGAACATCTAAATTTTGTTATAATATTGTATTCAGTTAGATGTTCGGTTTCCAGATAAATAGAAATAATTATGGGCTCCTAGTTTTTTAATTAGGTAGGTGTTTGCTGAGGAGTATCACTTCCACCAACCCTTGTGTAGAATTGTATATGTGATACAAAAGTTGAATTGTCTAAGGAACCTTATATTATATTGATATTGTCCTGTGTGTAAGATTCACGCCAAGTAGCACTATGATATTATAAAATTGTGTGTTATTTTTATGTTGTACATATCCGTTATAACTGAGATTCTTAAAATTTGTTATACATGATTTATATATATCGATCTCATGTTAGATCGGTTGCAGATAACAATTTGGGCTCCTAGGTAATTGCGGTTAGTTTAGAATGAACTAGAGTGTTTAGATGGTTATTCGTGTGCCTTGTGCGACACCATCCGCTAAAAATATCTTAAAATTAATATTAGATGTAAGTAAATAATGAACGTAGTCAAGCTTATTTTATAGTTGTTTTATGTGTAATAGCGAGACGAAATCGGTTAATATTGTGTTATTATGAGGTATTATGCGTTCAATGTTTTGTCCAATAGTTAGCAATCAGTTCGAGGATATTCAGATAAATATATATTTGGGCTCCTTTAGGTCAATATTAGGCAAGTTGTGGTGTTATAGATGGTGTATATCGTGATATCCTATATGCCCACACAATCCTGTAAGAAAATTCACAATTTACATTATTAGGTTGTATTTTGAAATATTAGTTAATGCTAATTGGTTCGAATCTTATATTATTAGCTATAATTAGGGAGAATATTCTGATATATTATTTGTTTATAGTGTATATAAGTATGTACACAATGTGGAATATAGATTGGATATATCAGATAATTAATGTTTGGGTGAATATCTAAGTAGTATGATATTTTCTATTAGGTCTAAAGAGTGTTTAAAGGGTAATCTCCTTTTGGCGATATATCTTCTAGATTAATAAAATAATTTAGAGGTCATCAATTTAGTGGATTGAATTGTGTATTAAAGGGTCAAGTCCAAGTGTTTCTTAATTGGTATCAGTCCTTTGTGCTATCAATCAAGTATGTAAAATTATGTCATAGTAAACAAATTTTTAAATGTAAGATGATTTAGTAATGACATTTATTCAAAGTCTTGATTTATATTTATTGTCATTTAGTGTAATGTAGCACAGTAAGAATCTAAATTTGTTATACAGTAGTGTATTTTCAGCATAATATAAGTTAGGATCGCGCGTCTTTCAGAAGATATAAAAATTGGTTAGGCTTCCTAGGTAATGCTGGTGTTTGATTAGGGCACAGTCGTTCTCTTGAGGTATCTCCCCCTCATGTAGAAAACAAGTCAAAAGTTAAAATTTAATTTACACACTTTTAATGTTATGTGATTGAAAGCCGTGAGATACGGAAATTACATTATTTAAAGTATACGTTGTTTTTAAAAGGTCTAAAAAGCTTAGCATAGAAATTATAAATTTTTTTTTAGTATTATATGTGTATAAATTAAGTTTTAGATTTTAATTTCTAAATATTTTGTTTATGAATATGTATTCATGTTAGATCGGTCTTAGATAATAATTTGGGCTCCTAGGTAATTTCTGATGTTCAAGGATTATTATTGAGGATATATCTTTGTGCCCTGCACCACACCGCTATAAAAACATGTGTCAAATGTTTGATTCTCTCGTTATACTTAAGTAAATATTATAGCACTCTTATGTATAATATTGTTATTGAAGATAAAAATTTCGTACATAAAAGCCACGATAGAAAAAAATATAAATTTTGTATTCACTAAAATTTATATTGGTATATCATGTGTATTGAAGGCGTACTCAAGCTAATTTTATCGTTGCGAGTATATTATATATTTGGTGGGTGACTCCTAGTGAGCGAATAAAGTTAGGCAAGAAGAGTGGTTCTTTATGATGGTGATTTTCTTTGCATTTTCATCGATACATTATGGAGTTAAATATGTTTCATACAATTGTTCATATAGAATTAGTCGATAACAAAATAGGTAACTAATATTGATTATATATATAGTTTTTATTGTTGTAGAGGGCATCCAACACGTAAATGCTGTAAATGTTTGTTTTAATAGCCAGGTTTTGAGTGTTATTGATAGGTCAATGTTCAGTACCTTTCACAACCGTAATAATATCGTGTACAATTTGTATAGGTCAGATAATAGATTGAGAGAGCTCCTAGGGTTCACAATTTAAGGGACCGCTTTTATCAGGTGTTTTTGTTATGTAGTATGTTCTGTCCTTATATCATACAAGCAAACAGCAGTAAATACTTAATTTCAATTAGATTGTTTGTGATTATAAGCGTAGTCCAAAGCACCTTTGTTTATTATCATGTTTAGTTTTGAATGTGTTCAAGTTTATTTCATGAAATAAAGAAATAATCGAAATTTTGTTTGATTGATCATGTGCTATCTAATTTAGAGTAGGGTGTTTGAGGTAATCTATTCGCTATTCTCACTGTAATAGATTGCGGTACCTTGGTAAGAAAGATATAATATTTTTATCAGGGACTCTCTTTAAGGGTATTAAATGAGCGATGTTAGCTATGGCATAGCTTATTGTAGAGTTATTGTTCTCTTTTTCACAAACCGGTGTAATAACGACGAAAGGTAAAACTATAATTTATAGAATGTAGTTGAATATTAATATGATAATATAGTCTGTACTCTCACTAAGCGTATTATTTATAGATTAGGGTTCTAGTATGTAGACTATAATAATTTGGGCGACATCAACACATATTAATAGGTAAAATTTGTTATATTAGATATGGTATTCAGGTGTATTGCCATAAGTAGAATTAGGTCTTTCTAGATATATTGAACTAAATACTGGCGGCTCCGAGTATAAATATATATTTGTCCAAAGTGTTTTATAGTATGGAGATGTCTATCACTTATGAGCAAAACGCGGTACAAGATAAGTTTTACAAAGCTTTTGATAGTTTGTGATAAAGCGTAGTATCACTATAGGCTCTTTATATTTATATTTAGTTATAAGTTTTTATGTTGTAATAGCAATAGACAATATTAAATTGTGATTATAAAGTTTATAGATAATTCTATGGTTATGATAAATATGTATTCTATCTGGGTACAAATAATAATTGGGCATGCCTAAGGTAATTTAGGCAGGTGTTTGAGGTTCTCTCTTTCCACAACCGTAAATTTATTTTTATCGAGGTTTGGTCATGTAAGGTAATAAATTAAAACGTAGTCCCAAGCTTATTTTATTAGGTTGCTTTCTTAATGTTTAATACGCAAAGAAAATCCTCTAAAGGTTTAATGAGTCGTCGTAGGTCATGAGTAGTGAGGTATTCATGATTTCGAGGAAATTCTGGTATAATTTTAATCATAATTTGAACAATAGACTTGTACGTGTGAATTCAATGCGCTAGTTTTTCAGATTATAAATTTGTTATAATTATTAGGTTTACTTGCAAAGAAATCTAAATTGTTTATATGAGTTAAATTGTATTCACAAGGAAAGAAATCTAAGAAATAAGTATATGTTTGAGATGTGACAGGCATTTGGTAGTAAGGGAGAAACAAAGAGTACTCCTTTCTGTTCATTCCAACATTACCGTAAAAATATTTTACAATAGATGTAGTGAAAAGGCGTAGTCAAGCCTTATTTATAATTGTTTTTATGTGTAAATGCAAGAAATCTAATTGTGATTATAATGTTATTCATGTTAGATCGGTTTCAGATAATAATTGGGCTTCCTAGGTAATTTAAGGCAGTTTTGAGGTATCTCACTTTCCACACCCCTAAAATGAGTAATAATATTTATATGTACATATTGTTAGATGTAATGTATAAGTTAAAAAGTAAATCGTCAGGTCAGAAGCTTATTCAAAGATGCTTAAATATTGAGTAATTTTATATTAATGGTTGTATATATTAGTCTCTAGATGAAAAATTACCAATTGCTGGTAATAAGAAAATCTGTAAATAAATTTGTTATACATGAAGATATGTTCATGGTTTTCCAGATCAAGTAATTTGGGATCTTTCATAGCATAGTAATATTCGGCAGTGCGGTGTTTATAGTTTATCCACGCTTTCACTAATACAAATATCCTGTGGATAAAGTATTTACAATTTGATCTTGCTAGTAATCGAAAGGCACGTTGTTATTTGAGGGGTATTACTCTTTACTTGTGCAAAGATACAGGTAAAGTTGTATAAATTGTAGGTACATATCTTGAAATGTAGTGATTAGGCGTAGTCAATCCTTGATTCTATTTATCTGTTCATTACATGTGTAATAGCAAAAGAAACCCGTACTAAAATATTGTAAATCATTGTATATTAATATTGAGTGTAGTAATTACATAGTTAAAGAGCGTAGTTCGGCTATATCGAAACGTTTAAGTTATAAATTTTGGGGTCTCTCAGGCTTGATAGGATATTTAGAGCAGGTGTGCTATAGAGAGAGATATGACTGCTATCCTTTTGCACAACCAGATATAAATTTAGTTATCATATTTGATGTAGTGATAAAGCATTGTCAAGCTTATTTATATTGCCATAAATTTTTTTTGTGTAATAGGGTGATTAAGAAAAAAATTTAAATTTGGTTTAATAGAATAGGTCTAGGTTGTCCATTGTTAGAGATAAATTTGGGATCTCAGCTTTATCAGATATAATTTGGCGTGCTCTAATAGGTTATAATGTAAGGCAGGTGTTTGAGGTATCTAGCAGGTGTTTCCTTGCACAACACGGTATCTAAAAAGTTTACAATTTGGACTTGTATTTTGCGCGAATAAAAACCAGCATTGTCAGAGGGGGGTAAAATACTTTTACATTTTTATGATTATTTGTTGTGCACAGTTGTGCCAGAATAGCGTAAGTTCAAGCTATAGAATTTATATAATTTAAATTTGTTGTAATATTTATTTATTCTAGGTACATTTTTATATGTGTAGAAGCAAAAGAATCTTTGTTTGTTCGTTGTATTTATATTAATGATATATTTGGCGTCCTTCCTGATGGTAAATATGATTAGGCAGGTTGTTTGAGGTACTCTCGGTTTCAGCCTTTGCATAAAATCAAGATTAATTGGGATATTTACAACTTTTGCAGGTGTATGACAAAGCATTGTCAACTGCTTTTTTATAATTGGTTTAGTGTGTTAAATTAGTCATAGAGAAATCTAGATAGGTGTTTGTTATATATATTGGTAAGTCTCATTCGTTATTCTTTTCACAACCGTAAAATATGTACATACTTTCTTACTCCCTTAAGTTTGTAATCTATGTTAGAAATATACATAAATGCTTATTTTATGTGGCATCCTATTGTAGATTTTTTAAATGTGTAATGACAAGGTGTTTGAAGGTAGCTCAAGTCTTTCTCTTTTTGTAGTTTTAAATGTATATATATTTATCAAATCCTTTTAGTAGTTAGTTAAGTGATTAAAGCGTAATCAATCTTATTTATCAATTCTCTTTATCTAATTATTACTAGGTTCTCCTTGTTATAAATATGTTATGTCGATTTTCAGCAATTTATAATGTTTAGATGAGCTTCTACGGGTGTTCTAAAAGATAATTAATTGGGTTTCACTCGCGTGAGAAGGTCTCAGCTAGAATGAATGAGGTCTTTTTCCTTCAGAGGGGTAATCAACGTTGCAAACAACGTAGAGTAAATAATTATTTGATTTGCTCTTGTTCTTAAAATGGAAGCTTCCGGTTAGGTTTAGTGATTGCCAGAAGCCTTTCTCTTAATACTGTAGGCGTTTTTACATTTTTTTTATTTTGAAAAGACCTGAAACCACTGTTTTTTTTTTGTGTGTGTATGTTTTTGGAGAATTTTTTTTTTATTCGTTATAGCAGTTTATATTTTGCTCTCAGATCTCGGGACTCTTTATGTAGTCATATTTTTATTTGTCCTCCCCTCTCTTTAAGGAAATAGGAAATTCTCTGTTATATTTCATTTAGCTATCCCTTTATTACTTTTTAGTTAAAACAGCTAGGGACCGATCTCATTGTTTGTCCGAATTATTAGATTAATTTCCGTGAACGGCTTCCTCAATCAATTTAGAGCTGTTCGTTGTAAACAATTGTTAAATTCTTTACAACGCGCTAGTGAGTACGATTACGAATTAACTGTGGAAGTAGTGTTCTTGTTTTAGGATTCTTGAATTATTTGATCGTTACCACAGAATTTTCAATTTGAGTTTGTCCTTAAAATTGTGAATTCTTCGAACAAAATAACATTCATCATCGGTGATTTGAAATAATGTTTAATTCGCTTACTATCTTGCCTGAATTAAAGGTACATCGATAGAAATTTGCTACAGTAGGAAAAAAATTAGTTGTTGGACTTTTCTCTTTTATGCCTTATATCTATATTGTTGATTTTCTATTTTAAAACATAAAAACAGTTACAAATCCGGTTAGTATATTCCTTTGCATAAAAGTCATCAGATTTTTTTACCCAGACGTAGTTTTTTATTTGAAAACATCAAATTAAAAATTTTATTTCAAGATGAAAATAAGAAAAATGTTGTAGTTACCCCCCATAATGTCACGCGAATGACGTCTCACCCGTTTTCTTTGCACAGAAAACGGAAGAGTAACAGAAGGGAAGACTAATAAATTATTAGCGAGGCGGAAAACTTGACTAGAAAATGTCATATATCATTTTTAATTCCTGATATTATCGTTCATATTTATGAATTATTTTTTACTGAATCTTTCTAAAAAACAGTAATTATTATTCCGAAAATGTTGCATATTGATAATAATGAAATATATTTTTTAGCAACAAAGAAATTACATTAGCATAAATATGTATAGAATTAAAATTGAAAATTTTTTCTTGAGCGTACTTAAACTGTATTCAATTTGTTAAGAACAAGTTCTCTCTCTCTCTCCTCTCTCTCTCTCTTCTCTCTCTCTCTCTCATCTCTCTCCTCTCTCTCTCTCTCTAATAATTATATAATATATATATATATATTTATATATATATATATTTTATACATATAATTTTATTAAACATTTTAAATTATATATACTCATTTATATATCATATAGTTTTATACTATAATCATACACTTGTGAGTTATATGAATCCGTTAATTTTTGTGTTTTATGTTATTTTTTATCATATATTGTTAGTATATCATATAATAACAATATAAATATGATAAGAAGAGATTGAAATTTAATTATTATTATTATTATTATTATCTTATTATTATTGTATTATTATTATATTTTTTTTTAAATATAATTAATATTAAACTTATTATTATACATTATTATTTACTATTATTATTCTTATCAACTTCTTATATTTAATTATTATTTTATATCGTTTTATGATTATTATTATTATTAATTAATATAAACAATATCTTTTTAATAAAATTATATACATTATTCGTAAAATGAAATTTTATTATTTTGTTATTATTCTTTTATAACTTAATTATTACGTTATGTATCATTATTACTCTTATTATTTTTATTTTACGTTTTTTTTTTATTCTTTTTTTACATTTTTTTTTAAATATTTTTCTTTTTTCTTTATTTTTATTTTTTTTATTTGTTTCTCTCTTCTAAGATCTTATAATGTTAAAATTATAATATATAAATTATATTTATAATTTATATATAAACATTTAACATATATATATCATATATATCTATATATAGATATAGTATATAGTATATATATTAAATATACCTTAGCTTAAATAAACATTTCTAGGTAGTTATATATATATATATATATATATATTACATAATATATCTATATTCATCTATATATTAATATATATATATATATATATAATATATATACTAGATATAACTAGTATAGAGGAGAGAGGAGAGAGAGAGGAAGAGAGAGACGAGAGAAGAGAGAGAGAGAGAGAGACGATAGAGAGACGAGGAGAGACGATCCGAGAGAGAGAGAAACCAGAGAGGCAGAGAGTTTCAACGTAGTTACGTAACAGAAGTTGAGTAACTCGTTAAATTCTATTTACTCTCGTAATAATTAGAATAATATAAAAAATTTGAGCAAGTTTTCACTTTTTCACAATGCCAGAAAAAATATTAAAAAAATCACGAAGAATATTAAGGAATTACTGTTTTACTGTTTTAAAATGTGTAAAGTATATATATATTGGAGTTTGCTACTCTCGCAATCTTATATATTCTACCGAAAATTTAAAAAATCAGAGTTTAATAGTTAAAAATCTTACAAGCAAATTTTCCAAAAATAGACATTTGCTGAGATTCAACAACCGTTTAAAATTGCCTGATTTTATTTTCAATAAATACATTAATATTAAATAATTTATTTTCCATTTTAAATATTGAATAATGAATTTTAATGG